>JAWNGG020000108.1:665000-868755 GCA_036937485.2 Tetragonisca angustula | reverse complement strand
ATTGTACTAATATTCCAGTATTGCTATAATATTGTACTAATATTCCAGTATTGCTATAATATTGTACTAATATTATAGTAATGCTATAATATTGTAACAATATTATAGTATTGTTATAATATTGTACTAATATTCCAGTATTGCTATAATACTGTACTAATATTCTAGTATTGCTATAATATTGTACTAATATCCTAGTATTGCTATAATATTGTACTAATATTCTAGTATTCCTATAATATTATACTAATATTCTAGTATTGCTATAATATTGTACTAATATCCTAGTATTGCTATAATATTGTACTAATATTCCAGTATTGCTATAATATTGTACTAATATTCTGGTGTTGCTATAATATTGTACTAATATTCTAGTATTGCTATAATATTGTACTAATATTCTATAATATTGCTATAACATTGTACTAATATCCTAGTATTGCTATAATATTGTACTAATATTGCTATAATATTATAGTATTGTATAATATTGTTAGTATTTCACAAGCCGGCTCAACGTCAAACATTACAAGCACAGCGCCTCTATTTGCCCCCTTCTTTTTCCCCGTCGTGCGAGTCAAACAGCCTGCAGAGTGAATCCGGCCCATAAAGGCCAGGGCGGAGAAGCCGGGCAATCGCTTCGATACCAAGGCGGTGGAGGGAGGAAATCGTGATCGAACCCCGATATTTACGTTTTCAGGTCGCAGTGAATCCAGAGTTCAAAGTGGGCGAGATGTCGTTCGACAATAACGCGGCAATTTGCCGTCTCCTCTACACGGAATCGTTCGCCGCTGTGCACAGTTGCGTCATGGGCCGGCCTTGACCCACGGCGAATCGTTACGATCGCGCCCGTCCCATTATTTCCACTGGAGTGGGGAAAAAAAGAGAAGGAATGAAGTTATGATAATTCGAATTTTACGATCGACGGTGGAAGGTTACGATTAGATTGCGGATGTTTATGCGTTTCGTGGGAGAGGGGGTGAAGAGATCTGTAGAATGCACACGATACGTTAAATATTATCTGGGAAGCGTGATTATTCCAATACTTCCAATATTGTTTTTCTAATATTATAATATAGCAAATTGAAGGGAATTTTCATTTGAAACTCCTATCGATTAAAGTCCGGTTGAGTGTAAAATCATAATGTGTAAAATATAATATTACTATATTATGTACTACTGTATAATGTATAATATTACTATAATATTGTAATAATATTATAATAATATTATAGTTTTGCTATAATACTGTACCAATATTATAGTACTGCTATAATATTATACTAATATTCTAGTATAGCTATAATATTATACTAATATTCTAGTATCGCTATAATATTGTACTAATATTCTAGTATTGCTATAATATTGTACTAATATTCTAGTATTACTATAATATTGTACTAACATTCTAGTATTGTTATAATATTGTACTAATATTCTAGTATTGCTGTAATATTGTACTATTATCATAGTATTACTATAATATTACTATAATATATAAATATCTACTAAACGAAGCGAGTTTCTATTTAAATTTCGTTCATTTAATCACGCTCGAAAAATATTAAAATTGCACGAACATCCGCATTCTAATTGCGATGAACCGCGATTTCAGGATCTTCAGGTAGATCGCAATTACTATATTGTGGATATTTATACACTCGTGCGACGTTTAATTGTACAGAGATCCCTACAACAACGCAAAATTATGTGATACGATTTAAAGTAATAATGCTTAGTAATTTAATGTTCGTTATATTATTTGACAAATGAATAATGTATTTACGCTCCACTTGCGCTCCGTTCGTCGGGACTATAATTTACATTTTAATATAGAACTTTGAACTATCTTAAATTTGAAAATATTTATAACGTGATAATCACGATTGCACGATTTGCAAAGGAAATAATTCCGACAAAAGTTACGACAATGTTCCCGCTTATCCATGGAGGATGGTTATGAATCACAAGTGTGGAATACTTATGACAACATATTTCCGATTTTGAATGCTTATGCATTTATATTGGAAATTTAAAAGTTCAAAGGGTACACGGAATACACGTAATATGCAAAATTATGCAAAACGTCTCGGTTTATAATACACTCGTTGTAATATTTTACAGATGAGAATGCACTTTTGGCTGCGTTTCATATTTTTGCTCGTCATTTTGCATTTGAACTTGCGCCGTATGAATGCCATTATAACAACCCGATTTTATTTTAATTTCAGAGCATAAAGGAGAATAAAAAAAACGATTATAATAATCGCAATTCGATTTGTGGAGGAAAGTGATAGAAATTTATTTGATTATTAGATTGTGGACGTTTAAAAGGGTGAAATACGTACATATGCACATTTATATGATATGCAAATTTATATGAAACAATACTAATTTAATATCGAATTTTTACGTGGATTCCCGTTTAAAAAACTTGCGTCTAGTAACAAAGAGGCAGCGTTGACATTCAAATTTGAAAGAAAAACAAATGTACAGACTCCCTGTTCGAAAATACAAAGATCTATTATTTATTATTAATTTTATTTTATTGTTAATCTATTTTATTTTATTTTAATTTAATTTAATTTTAATTTCGTTTTATTATTAGATCTATTATTATTAATTTTATTTTATTATTAATCTATTTTAATTTATTTTAATTTTATTTTATTATTAGATCTATTATTATTAATTTGTAATTATTATTAAGATTACAAAGATCTATTATTATTAATTTTATTTTATTATTAATCTATTTCATTTTACATTAATTTTATTTTATTATTAGATCTATTATTATTAATTTGTAATTATTATTAAGACTACAAAAATCTATTATTATTAATCTATTTCATTTTATTTCAATTTTATTTTATTATTAGCTCTACTATTATTAATTTGTCACTGTTATTAAGGCTACAAAGATTTTATTATTATTATTATTATTATCAACTTATAATTATTATTAAAACTACCATCACATAAATTTCCACAAATAATTAATCATTGACCTGGTAGACTACCAATATATGAATTTCAACATTAAATAATGTAACACTGACCTAATCAGAAATAAATCGAAGCAATCGATTATTACATATTTCTCGACACAAGTTCACTTTCGTTGACTTTTTCTCGAATTATCTCGAGAATCAGAGTATTGGGGAGGGGGAGGATTTTTTTTCTGTTACAGACTCCTCGTTCGATCTTTCTTTCCTGTCGTCTCTCTGTGTTGTATCCACGGCCTACCAACGCCATAATCGACAGGGAGGCACGAACACCTCGCCGAGATTAAAGCCACCACCGCTGGATGTTAATTACAATGCCGTTGAACGATAAAGATCAATCGCCGATAATAGTCGTCCTTAATTGCATCGATTCGGCAATGAATTGATTACCTCGGCTGACTACCTCTGTTGCAAATAGCTTCGAAGGGGAACGCGGTTTGGGAAAATGGACCGAGGTTGGCAGAGTCGTACGAAGATCACTGCTTCATCTCGATTCGAGAGGGGAAGGAGGGAATTTTGCAATGGGGGTACAGTCTTGGAACTTGGAGATGGATTTGTGCGTTGGACACTTTGCCAAATTTGTCACTTTGTCTTGAGGATCTGCTCCGAATTCGAAGGAACGAAAATTTCTAGCCGTAGCCTGAGAAAAATGAACGACGCTCTATAGTTATTGACTTTTGATGCACGAATGGAACGTTCAGAAAAATGAATGGCAAGTATACCACGTTTTGAAAGTGAAAATTGAATTATATCTGAGCGAGTTGAAACGTTTGAAACAGTTTGAAAAATTATATGGAAACGCGACGGATCGGATCAACTTTTTAGAACGCCAACCAGTCCCCAGATCGCGCAACTGGTCGAACAACGCGAGGGGAATTCTCGGGCGATCTCCTCTCGACTCATGCTCTCCCGTGCACGGGATTTTAAGTTTTAAGTTTTGAAATGTTCGACACAACCTGTCTCGTTACCCCGAATTATAACACATTGTCCAGGGTTGATCCAGGTCAATAGACTAACGACTTATCTAAAAGACATTCTGTAAAAGAAGAATATTCAAAGTCAGAGTTTTTAACGATATAAAAGACCGATATTTTATATATGAAATATTTTTATTGTATTCTCGAAGAATATTCAAAGAGTTTTTAACGATATAAAAGAACGGATATATAAAATATTTTTATTAGAATGAAAAAAAATATTTTTATGAAAATATCTTTATTAAAATGAAAATAAGTGTTTCTGTGAAAATATTTGATATATAAAATATTTTTATAAAAATATTTAATGTATGAAATATTTTTATGCAAACACACAATATATAAAATATTTTTATGAAAATATCTTTATTAAAATAAAAATAAATATTTTTGTGAAAATATTTAATATATAAAATATTTTTATGAAAATATTTAATATATAAAATATTTTTGTGAAAATATACAATATATAAAATATCTTTATGAAAATATCTTTATTAAAATGAAAATGAATATTTTTGTGAAAATATTTAATATATAAAATATTTGTATGAAAAGATTTAATATATAAAATATGTTTGTGAAAATATATAATATATAAGATATTTTTATGAAAATATTTAATACATAAAATATTTTTATGAAAATATCTTTATTAGAATGAAAATACGAGGAAACTTTCGCCCTCGATTATTATTACTTGGAACCGATTTAATCTGAGGAGAAAAATGATGGGATAGATTGGCGAGAAGTTTTTTTTCGGTGGGAACGATAGATTGGAGATTTTTAAACTAGGTCGTAGTTCTTTTTTTAGGCGAGGAACCTTGTACCCTGTCACCTTCGATTACGATTGCTCATAATCTGATAATTAGCAACGGGCTAGAGCATGTCGTTTCACCTACTTTTCTCCTCGCACGGAGCAGGGACCTTGGCTGTCGATTATGGTACTTGTTTGTTCCACGAATTTTAGACAGACGCATCGTTCCATTTTTTTTTCCGCCTCCCCTCGCGTGCCAAATAGTGTCCGTTGTAAAATCAATTCCGATATCACGCTCGCAGCTATTGGAAATAGTCAAGGCGAACGACAAAAAGAAAATAAAACGACAATCAAAATAACGCGAGGAACGTAAAAAATAAAGCAACATACTGAGAAATTAAATGCACGGAGGTAAAAAGAGAGAAACTTTCCGATTATCGAGATGTGAATTGAAATTCAGATCGATCGTGATATCGCTGTGGATATTGCGAAATAATTTGACAAAAGAAAAGCGTCTGTACGAAATTCCATTTTCTTCTAAAATTACGATTCGTATTCCTCTCAAATATTTTGATAGTATTACAGAAAATAGAAACGAAATATTTAACAAAGGGAAGGAAACTTGTTTCTATCGATCGATGTCTCCCAGTCATTTCCAACGTGTAGTTCTTCATTTTGAAAATGTTCCAATTCCTGATCTATTCCGAATCCTCTTCGCGTGGAGATTTCTAACATTTTAAAAATGACGAGAGAAATTCGACGAAAAAAAAAGAAAAGAATATATAGAATATAACGAATAAAAATTTGTGTTAAATTTCGTTCCAACCGCGAGAGTTGAAAAGCGAGAAGGCGAGAAGAGTGTTCGTATACTAATCTCGCTCTTCAGAACAGGGGAGAAACTCGAAAGACAGAAGCTTGTGTTTCTTACAAATCCCCATCTACACTTGAACCAAATCTCCCTTGGGAATTTCTCGTAAAAATTCCAAAAATAAAGCTCTGTCGTCGGATTGGAACATCTCTCAAACAGAAAACTTGTACTCTTGCCCATCTCCTCTCCCTATGCTTCTTTAAACACTAAAATACTCTACCACCTCGACGATAAATCAAAAAATTTATATATATTATTAATAATATTAATAGTATTGAAATTGATGTTTGATAATATTAATATTATTGAAATTAATATTTAATAATATTAATATTATTGAAATTGACATTTAATAGATTAATATTATATTAAAATTAATATTTAATAATATTGATAGTATTAAAATTAATATTTAATAGCATTAGTATTATTAAAATTGATATTTCATAGTATTAATATTATTGAAATTAATACTAAATAGTATTAATATTATTAAAATTGACATTTAATAAAATTAATATTGTTAAAATTAATATTTTATAATATTAATATTATTAAAATTGACATTTAATAGTATTAATATTATTAAAATTAATGTTTGATAATATTGATAGTATTAAAATTAATATTTTATAGTATTAATATTGTTAAAATTGATATTTATTAGTATTAATAGTATTAAAATTGATATTCAGTAGTATTAATATTATTAAAATTGATATTTAATAATATAAATATTAACAAAATTGATATTTCATAGTAGTATTAAAATTGATATTTAATAGTATTAATATTATTAGAATTGACATTTAACAGTATTAATATTATTAAAATTAATATTTGATAATATTAATATTATTAAAATTAATATTTAATGGTATTGATATTATTAGAATTGACATTTAATAGTATTAATAGTATTAATAGTATTAAAATTAATATTTAATAGTATTAATATTATTAAAATTGATATTCAATAGCACTAGTATTATTAAAATTGATATTTAATAGCATTGATATTATTAAAATTTAACAATATTAATATTAACACGATCAATATAAACGAAATATTTATAACAATCTAATTTATAGACGTTGCTACTACAATATAATTTATAATACCTAATCTGTGTTCCTTCCTCCCCCTCCCTATATTCTTTCAAACGCTAAAATCCTCGTCCTCCCACCTCAACAAACTAAATCAAACAATATCACGCCTTGTTGCCTGATCATCTGTATCCCCTCCCCCCCAACCCGTGTCTTTTTAAACACTAAAATCCCCGTCAAAAATCTCGTCAAAACCACAACCATAGACAAACGAAGAACTTCACGCTCTGTTGGTCCGAATGGAAACCCAACAGTTCGAGAGAAGATGAAAGAATTAACCTGCTCGCACGATGATAAGAACGTATGACTCAACAACTGTGCAACAGCAGGACATCGACACGGATCCCCGGAACTGGGTTACTCTTTCGTTCGCTGTCGCTTTCGATCATCCGCGAAACGTGAGGCGGAGGGGTGTCTCTCACTCTCTCTCTGTTTTGCTCCCTCGTCAAGAGAGAAAAGAAAAAGGAGAAAAAGAGACCACCGACTGTCAATTAGACGGTGCCGTGGGCCGCTTAAATGGCTGCAGACCTCAACGTGACTGAACGTGTAATACGTTTAGAAGGGGGAGGGCCGGAGGTTGTACGGCTTCCGTGGTGGTCACTGTCGTGTGCAGTGCGCGCCAGCTGCTTCCCAAAGCGCACCGGTCGTCACGGAAAAACCGAAAAAACCGACCGAAAATGAACGCCTCAGTCGGCCATCTCCACTTCGTTTGACGACTCTCTCGCTGCGGACACGTGGATTGACAAATTGTCATTTGATCAAAAGGTCAGGGGGGCAACGGGGTGGGGGGGAGGGGGAGGGTGGTGGTGGTGGTGACTCTCGATGACAGAGAGATCGGTAGACTCTGCGAGTGTTTTAAACTGAGGGACAGAAAGTGTTTGACGATTCGAGAAGACTCGGACCTGGTTGAGGTGTGTTCTCGATCGACGAAGGTGGAGAAGATAAGAACGTTTGAAAAAGCAGGAGAAGGAGAGAGAGGGAGAGAGAAAGAGAGAGTTTGAGATCGAGAAGATCGGAAATTTGCATGTGAGTCTACTTTACAAGAGGAGAGGATTTGAAACGCAAGATTTGCAAAGGTAACATTCAAAAAACTGAGAGAGTCTGAAATTGTGACTTTGGATGTCTTTTGAATTTATTATTAATATTATTATTACATTATTATTATATTTTATTATTATTATTATATTATTATATTACATTTTATTATTATTATAATATTATTATATTATATTTTTTTATTATTATTATTATTATATTACAATATTGTATTTTATTATTATTATATTATATTGTATTATTACTGTAATATTATTATATTATATTTTATAGTTATTATTATATTATTATATTATATTTTATTATTATTATTATATTATTATATTATATTTTATTATTATTATTAATTATTTCAGAGAAGAATTTGATAGAGATCTAAAAGGCGAAGAAAACCATAACTCGTGCTTCAAATGACTTGAAGAAAGAATAAATAAATGACTTTGAAAAAAACTTTATCACAATTTAAATACTTTAGATTCGAGAAGACCGTAAGTCATCCCGTGGCTTTGGGTGGGTTTAATTTTCGAAAAGAACTTGACTGAAATAAAATTTTCGAGAAAAGAGTCTCTCCTGTCGATTGTAACGAATAGCGAACAGTATGTTTCTGTTTGTCGATTGAAAGTTGGCGGAAGTGTAAAGAACAACATTTCGAATCAAAGAACAACGTTTAAATAAAAAACACTGTCGTAATAAAGATTCTCGGTTCACTTTAGAGTAATAGAGTTCTGTTGTTTCAGGAGTAACAACACCAGCCAATAGAAATGGATCGATCACTATCGGAACAATCCATCAGAAAATTCCATTCCAAAACGCCAAATCAATATCACGTGTCTTTCTGATTTCAAGAGCCAGTAGAACCTCGCAACTTACGTTCATACGTGCATAGTTTGACGCATTCATACTTCGACCGAACGAAATTCCAAATTCTGAGCAAATTCAAGCTTGAAAGAGACGAAAAGGGCCAGATAATAAAATCGAATCCCAAGGTCGGAAACAAACGGACAACAGTCTCGAGAAAGAGAGAGATTTGAAAACGAACAACTCGATGAATTTTGCATCGCCCCGCACTTGATTCGAGTCTCAACCTCGAGAAGTGAAATTAAATAAGAGAGAAGGAAAAAAAGAAAGAAAAATCAAGTGAGAGTTCAACCAAGTTAACTCACGTCAATGTAAAAGTCTCAGCGAATCGAAAACAAAAGGGGAAACATCCGTCACTTGTTGAATTAAAGAAAATCTCCAAATCTGAATTTTAACTATGAATAGTCAGAGAAAGAAGGAAATAAGAAAGAAATTTAGCGGAGAATTGGAAAGCTAGAAGATCAGAAATTTGGCTTTCAAAGATCGATGAAACTGAAGGGAAATTAAAGAACTTTTGATAGTCAGAGAAAGAAGGAAGTAAGAAAGAAATTTAGCAGAGAATTGGAAAGCTAGAAGATCAGAAATTTAGCTCTCAAAAATCGAAGAAACTGAAGAGAAATTAAAGAACTTTTAGTAGTCAGAGAAAGAAGGAAATAAGAAAGAAATTTAGCAGAGAATTGGAAAGCCAGAAGATCAGAAATTTAGCTTTCAAAAATCGTAACTGGAGAGAAATTAAAGAAAATATTGAATAATATTAAAAAATAATATCAAACTAAAGGAAACTGTAGTATTACAGAGCAAACAGAATGAAGAAGGCCTAAGAAAAGGGAAAAGAGAAAATATTATTAATATATATATATATCAAAGAAGCTATATCAGAAATTTAGCTTTCAAAAATCGAACCAACTGGAGAGAAATTAAAGAAAATATTGAATAATATTAAAAAATAATAATATTAAATAACATTAAAAAAGAAAATATTAAATAATATCAAACTGAAGAAAACTGCAGTATTACTTAAGAAAAGAGTATTACCTAAGAAAAGAGAAAAGAGAAAATATTGGATCATATTAAAAAATAATAATATTAAACAATATTAAACAAGAAAATATTAAATAATATTAAAAGATAATATCAAACTGAAGAAAACTGCAGTATTACAGAGGAAACAGAATGAGAAACGCCTAAGAAAAGAGAAAAGAGGAAATATTATAAATATATATCGAAGAAGCTATATCAGAAATTTAGCTTTCGAAAATCGAAGCAACTGGAGAGAAATTAAAGAAAATATATTGAATAATATTAAAAAATAATAATACTAAATAATATTCAAAAATAATATTAAACTGAAGGAAACTGCAGTATTACTTAAGAAAAGAGTATTACCTAAGAAAAGAGAAAAGAGAAAATATTAATATACATCGAAGGAGCTATATCAGAAATTTAGCTTTCAAAAATCGAAGCAACTGGAGAGAAATTAAAGAAAATATTGAATAATATTAAAAAATAATAATATTAAATAATATTCAAAAACAATATTAAACTGAAGGAAACTGCAGTATTGCTTAAGAAAAGAGAAAAGAGAAAATATTAATATACATCGAAGAAGCTATATCAGAAATTTAGCTTTCAAAAATCGAAGCAACTGGAGAGAAATTAAAGAAAATATTGAATAATATTAAAAAATATTAACATTAAATAATATTAAAAGATAATATTAAACTGAAGAAAACTGCAGTATTGCTTAAGAAAAGAGTATTACCTAAGAAAAGAGAAAAGAGAAAATATTATAAATATATATCGAAGAAGCTACATATTGGAGAAACGTGACCAGCGTGAAACGGTTCGTGTCCAGAAGCTAGCCTCGATAACAGACTGAATCGTGATCGGAAGCAAAAGGGACGAAAAAAAAAAAAGAAAAAAATATCAATTTAGATCCGAGTATTATCCGTGAAATGCTGCCGGCGATAATCGTAAAGAGACGTGTTCCACGGCGACTGTTACACCTGGAGTTGCGCTTATCACGCGATTTGATGGATCCGATCATGAAGGGGAGTACTAAGTCGCGATAAGTAACGCGTGCTGCCGTGTTCAGCCGCTATTCTCACCGCGGACGATCCATTTCCTCGAGGATACATCTGGCAATTCCGAACGAGAACGACCACGACGATCGTCAAAGATTTGAAACAAAAAAAAAAAATCGAGAAGAATTTGTTTCCACAACTTCTACGAACAAAGTTTCGAGCTCGTGAAACGTCTGGACAATCGTAGGAATTGAGAAAGAGTAGAAGAAGGAACGGAGAGAACGATCGAACGATTCTACTCGACGAATGGCGTTTGTCGTTGGTAGAATCGAGTGAAAAGAACTGGGGATCTCCATTGAGAGCAGGAGTGCATCGATCGAGTCGTGGATGACAATGAGGGAGGTCTGTCCCTTTTGACGAATTTCTGGACGCTCCTTTTCAAGGGTTCTTTCGAAGGAAGGAGGGGGGGAGTAGCTGGACGACTTAGTTCGCGGCTAAATAAAATCAAGTGAGAGGAATTTCTCTGAGAACCGATTGAGGGAAATGTGTCTCCCTCGGCGGATATTTTTGGACGCTTTTAACAAACATCTTCCTCGGTTGTAAGTGCAGTTTGGAATGGTTTATTTCGTTGTTAGTAACGAGAGTTCGAGATGATGAGAATTCTTTGGACTTGATTAAACAAATTACAACGGAGAGACACTTGTCGTCTCGTTTTGCCTGTTCTCGAGGATCCTTTCGATGAATGGAGCACAGTATTATCATTAACAGAGAAAGAAGGATTAAATAATCTTTGGATCAACTATAATTATACAATATAGAATAATTATATAATATTAATTATATAATAATAATTATGTAACTATATAATAATTATATAATTAAATATATAAAATAATATTAAATATATAACTATACAATAATGATATACAATATTAATTATATAATTACACAATAATTATATAATGTTAATTATATAACTATACAATAATTATATAATATAAATTATGTAACTATACAATAATTATATATAATATTAATTATATAATTATACAATAATTATATAATATTAATATAACTATACAATAATTATATAATATTAATTATATAATTATACAATAATTATTTAATGTTAATTCTATCATTTAATATAAATTATACAATAATTATATAATATTAATTATACGACTATACAATATTTATATAATTATACAATAATTATATATAATATTAATTATATAAATCTGCAATAATTATATAATATTAATTATATAATTATACAACAATTATCTAATATTAATTATATAACTCTGCAATAATTATGTAATATTAATTATATAATTATACAATAATTATTTAATATTAATGATATAACTATACAATAATTATATAATATTATTTATATAATTATATAATATTATATATAGTCGGACAATTTTCGAATATTATTAAAAAATTTTCGAAATGAAAACTATACACAGTAGAATCAAGTAAACTTTCGAACATTTTAAGAGCTTCGTCTTGGAGGGAGAACATTGAATTCTGTTGACTCAACTCACCAACACCGACAGAATAAAAACAGAAGGACTCTTTCGAACATTTTGGAGAATTACTTTTCACTCTTCAAAACGAATGATTCATCAGTATTAGTTACAGCTGCATCCTCTTTGTCGAATCCTCTGCCGAAAGAGTTTTCTAAGAAGAGACAGAAGTCTCCGAAGAGACAGAGCATAATTTTGACCACTGATAAAATTAAACGAGAGGAAGCTCCCCCTTCTGAATGGGCTATCGATTAAACAGGTTACAATGTTGGGAACCTGTTCCCTCTGGAGGATTTACCTGGTCAGAGATCGTCTGTTTTAAAAAAGTGGGATAGTTGTACGATTCGATCGGTGTTTTCAAAAGGGAAATATGTCGTCGATGATTTGGCTGATTTTTCTGAGTGTCGTGCAGACAATTTTGGGAACGGAGGATCAGGGACTGTGTCCAAAGAACAGAAGTTTATTTGAAATTCCCGGCAATGCTGTTTTATCTGGTAAGGCGAAGCTTGTATCGCTTGTGGTTTGTACTTGTGTTCTAGTTCGTTAATGGTGGCTGGTTTGTCTCTTGGTTTGTTCAGTGTTCTTGAATATCAATCACGGACCGTACTGCAACGTTACGAGCAGCACCGGCCTCGAGCAAGTCTTCACCGCGTCGTACGTGGTTCATCTTTTGAACAAGTACGAATCCATCTCTGGACTGTTGTTAGGTAAATAAATCATTATCATATCGATCGAAGTATTCGCTTGCAACCGTGCAAAATTGAAATTAGAATCGAGCTGTCTGCATGAATCTCCCATTTAAATTTACAAAGAATATTTAAAATTGGAAAATCTCAATTGAAATTACCAATCTAGAGTAAGTCAGCTCTCCTCTTAAAAGTCGAATATAAAATTCTCAAATCCCCCATTTATTGGAATTTACTTGAAATCAAATTTGAAAAGATTTAAATTATGTAACATATTTAGTTAAAAATATGTAACATATTTAAGTTTAAACTATATAATATATTTAGTTTAAAATATGTAACATATTTAATTTAAAATATACAACATATTTAGTTTAAACTATATAACATATTTTAGTTTAAAATATGTAACATATTTAGTTTAAACTATATAATATATTTAGTTTAATATATGTAACATATTTAGTTTACACTATGTAACATATTTAGTTTAAACTATGTAACATATTTAATTTAAACTATATAACATATTTAGTTTAAACTATGTAACGTATT
The DNA here is from genome assembly GCA_036937485.2 of Tetragonisca angustula. Lineage (NCBI taxonomy): Eukaryota > Metazoa > Arthropoda > Insecta > Hymenoptera > Apidae > Tetragonisca > Tetragonisca angustula. The sequence goes on along the minus strand of JAWNGG020000108.1, from coordinate 855,315 downwards.
TAGTTTAAAATATGTAACATATTTAGTTTAAACTATACAACATATTTAGTTTAAACTATGTAACATATTTAGTTTAAACTATACAACATATTTAGTTTAAAATATGTAACATATTTAGTTTAAACTACATAATATATTTAGTTTAATATATGTAACATATTTAGTTTAAACTATGTAACATATTTAATTTAAACTATATAACATATTTAATTTAAACTATATAACATATTTTAGTTTAAAATATGTAACATATTTAGTTTAAAATATGTAACATATTTAGTTTAAAATATGTAATATATTTAATTTAAACCATATAACATATTTAGTTTAAACTATGTAACATATTTTAGTTTAAAATATGTAACATATTTAGTTTAAACTATATAACATATTTAGTTTAAACTATGTAACATATTTAGTTTAATATCGAGTTCAAAACAGACAAATTCTCGCTCAACTTTATTATCAAGTGTAAAGTTACCCAAATCTAAAACGAAAATTTTCCGAAAATAAAACAAAAATTCAACTGTTTCTCCTCGTCTCCTTTTCAGGCTTGAAGATCTTCGACACGTGCAACGACGAGATGACAGTGTACAAACAAGCGTTGCAAACAACCGTAGACATGGACTGCACGGACCATTACGAAATGGGAATACTATTGCCAACGGAGTACACAACGATCTTAGAACCGCTACGTAATTACAGCGTGTTGCCCATCAGCTCGTACAACGAGCAGAATTTGACAAGGCCCTTGATCAGCCTGATGGTTCACTACGTTAGCACCAGGTTCGAAACGATCGACGTACTACTGGTGAACCACGATTTCGCGTTGAATTCGTTTCTGGATGCAACGAAGGAAGCGGGGATTTGTGTGAAGAAGTATGGCGACAGCTTGGAGCTGGAGGAGGACGAAACAGAGGCTGTGATCGCCGCGATCGGACAGAGGAACGACATTCGACAGTGGATCGAGAGGGGTGAGAAGATGCAAGGATCGAGGAAAACGTGGATCGCGTTGCCCCTCGATGGATCGAACGTCGACGGTGAGACTGTGATTTCTTATCGATTTGTAGAAAATTTATAGAGAAACTTTATTACTTGTTAATTTCTTTCTAAAAGATTTATAAATTTATGAAGTTTATTATTTATATAATTATTAAAAGACGAATTTTTAATCTTTTAAAATGAGATATAATGATTAAATTGGTAATAAATATATGTATAATATATTAATAATTATATATATATATTTTTAGGCAAAATATATATATTCATCTGTTTATCAAAAACATGTCTTACTGAAAATAATTTTGAATCAATCTGCCCAATGAATAATATAATATAATAATATATAACATAAAAATTCACTAACTTAGTAAATAAATAAATAAATAATGTAATAATATATAATATAAAAATTTCTAACTTAATAAATAAATAAATAACGTAAATATATATAAGATAAAAATTCCTAACTTAATAAATGTGCGATATGTAAAGAATATAATAATATATAATGTAAAAATTTCTAACTTAATAAATAAATAAATAAATAATGCGATATACAATATAAAAATTCCTAATCAAATAAATAAATAATATAATAATATATAATATAAAAATTTTTAACTTAATAAATAAATAAATAAATAAATAATGTGATAATATATAATATAAAAATTCCTAACATACCAAATAAATAAATAATATAATAATATATAATATAAAAATTTCCAACTTAATAAATAAATAAATAATGTAATAATATATAACATAAAAATTCCTAACTTAATAAATACATAAAGAATATAATAATATATAATGTAAAAATTTCTAACTTAATAAATAAATAAATAAATAATGCGATATACAATATAAAAATTCCTAACCAAATAAATAAATAATATAATAATATATAATATAAAAATTTTTAACTTAATAAATAAATAAATAATGTGATAATATATAATATAAAAATTCCTAACATACCAAATAAATAAATAATATAATAATATGTAATATAAAAATTTCCAACTTAATAAATAAATAAATAATGTAATAATATATAACATAAAAATTCCTAACTTAATAAATATATAAAGAATATAATAATATATAATGTAAAAATTTCTAACTTAATAAATAAATAAATAAATAATGCGATATACAATATAAAAATTCCTAATCAAATAAATAAATAATATAATAATATATAATATAAAAATTTTTAACTTAATAAATAAATAAATAAATAAATAATGTGATAATATATAATATAAAAATTCCTAACATACCAAATAAATAAATAATATAATAATATATAATATAAAAATTTCTAACTTAATAAATAAATAAATAATGTGATAATGTATAATATAAAAATTCCTAACATACCAAATAAATAAATAACAACAATTTCCAAATTTTGAGACCTAATTTCCTCTCGTGTCCTAATTTCTATTCGCACTCGTTTTGTCAACCCTAGATTTCTAAACACAAGAATCCAATTAATAGAGAACGAATTCGGACATTTTTTCAGACGTGATTCCTCCAGGTTCGTACGTGGTGCGAACGTCGCCGTTCGACCTAGACTTGCTGCAGGAGATCTCCTCCCCAGATTTGTTCCTGGAGGCAGCGAGCAGCCCAGTAATCCATTCGCCGCATTTGCTCGGCATCGGCAAGGCGATCGTCGAATTGGCGCAGTTGCTGCGCGACATTCACAAACGGAACTGTCCGCGAGGAACAGAGTCGTGCGTGATGCCGCGCTTCAACGCGAACACGAGACAGGAAATGCGAAACGCGGACGTGTACAACGCTCTCCGGATACTGCCGAAATCGCACTCGATCAAGTACATCGTGGCGATGAGGAGCCAGCAGGAGATGATCGACATGGCCGCGTACAGGGTGGAGCCAGCAAATTCGAAATTCAGAATCACGCCAGAGTCCAAGGTGCCGAAGATGCCTAAGCTCTGCTTGAAGAAGCACGCGAGGAATTGCGACGGTTGCGCGAACTTCAAGAAGAGATTCGGCCCTCGCAGTGTCACCAAAGGTCAGTCGAATAGAGGAACGATTAAAATTGAGAATGAAGATTCTCCGCGTTAAGGAATATATCTGTCAACTTTGCTGGTACTGGCAGAGGAATTTTAATTTAATAGATTAACTATGGATGGATAGAAAGTAGGCAAATATAGCACGTCTTGCCACAGTTAAATGGATATCTCATATCTATTGTTTTATATTATTCAATTTCTTTATTCTCTTCAAGAACAATTTGTTCTTTTATTAATATTGTACTTTGTAGTATTATAATTGTATAATTATTGCATATCTTCAATTTCACTTGTACAATGTTAAAAATTGTAAGTGCTTCTAATTCAACAATCAGAAGCTGCTGTACCTATACTATATATTTTAATATTATATAAATATATAAAATGTTAATATTATACAGTTGCCATATATCTTCAATTTTACTAAGAACATGTAAAATGTTGAACAATCTTAATTCAATGGCCATAAACTACGTGTATATATGCATTCTGCAAAGTACACCTTTAAATGTTTCATAATATCTACAGTTTGCTAAGCATCAGTATTTCCCACAAAACACCTCTAAAACCTGGTAATATAATTTGTACATTTTTAAATGCTTCATGATATCTACAATCCAACTCTCACAGAACACTTCTAATGTACTCTTCTAAAACCTAATAATATCAAAGCATAAATTGTTTTAAATACTTGATGATACTTATAATCATCAACTGTATTTCCAGTCCTCACAGAACAATATACTCTTCTAAAACGTGGTAATATTGAACTACAATTTGTACATCTTTAAATACTTTGTGACATATATAATTATCGTTTGCAATTCTCAGAACATCCCTAATAATGTATCTTTCTGAAACCTAATAACATCAAAGCATAATTTGTACATTTTTAAATATCTTCATGATATCTAAAACTATCAACATTTCCAATTCTCAAAGAGCACCCCTAATATATCTCTCTTAAACCTGATAATATTAAAGTGCCAATTACATCTTTAAATACCTCATGATACCTACAATCATCAACATTTCCAATTCTCATACAAGATTTTAGAGAAGAATTCTCACGTTTCCAATTCTCAAAGTGCACCCCTAATATATCTCTGTAAAACCTGATAATATTAAAGTGCCAATTACATCTCTAAATACCTCATGATACCTACAATCATCAACATTTCCAATTCTCATAGAAGATTTTAGAGAAGAATTCTCACCAATCCTCAAAGTGCACCCCTAATATATCTCTCTAAAACCTGCTAGTATTAAAGTGCAACTTATATCTTTAAATACCTCATGATATCTATCCAATCATCAACATTTCCAATTCTCATACAAGATTTTAGAGAAGAATCCTCACATTTCCAATCCCTTGAAATCCAATAATATTAAAATCTAATAATTTGCACACCTTTAAACACTCGAGCTCCATAATCATCCACATTTCCAACCTCTCGAAGAAAAACACCCCCGCCTAACGCATCCTGCTGAAATTTCGCGAGCTAACGTTGCTGGTTCGTTGCAGATACACTCGACAGGGGTTTATTAAAAGCAGGCAACTGGATACCAATTTTCCTGACGGTGGTTGTGTGCGGCACGTTCGCCTGCGGCGTGATTGCTGTCTTCATTATCTACCGCTTCATCGTCGAAGACGTTCTCGATGGGAATCCAGCGTTAACGATCGTGCTGATACTGGCCAACGTGTTCACCCTGCAGACGGTACTGCCGTTTTGCATCAACGACGATTATTTAGGAGCTGAGCATCTCAACTCGAGGAAAATACTCGTGGCTACGCTCGCGTTCGGATTGGACTTCTCCGTCATGCTGTCCAGAGCGTTTTTCCTGGTTTTCTCCAAAGGTGGTGTCTTCACCGCTCACATTAACGGATATCTTCAGGGACTGATGGTGTTCTTCATGTTCTGCGTGCAACTCGCCATATCCGTGATGTTCTTCGCTCTCAGCACCGACGACTCGGCGGTCGTTGTCAGGAGTTTGAGCTTCATCGCTCTTCTAGGTAAATCATCGTTCTGTGAGCTTTATTTTTTTTATTAATTAAGCAACTTGTGCCATGCAAATATTCTGTCGTTAAGTCGATAGAACAGTTTGGAAAAATTATGATGGTCCAATCAATAGGGTTGTTAAATCAGCAGATCTGTATTTAAAATAAAGCTCTTTGATATACTATTTCGAAAGTGACATCTTAATAATACTTATTCTTTTTTCTCTGTCTTTTTTTTTTTGTTATATTCCTGTCTTCTTTTTTATTTATTTTTGTGCCTATTATTGCGTCTTATTGATAATAAATGATGATATGAAACTGTTTCATCGACTGAAAATTTTGAAAAACGTGAGTATGTTTGTATGGTGTCACTCACTTTTGGTGGAGAGTAACTTTCACTGATTTAGTTCAGTTTCCATATATTGTTCTTAGTGTAGGAAAATTTGTTTAACTTATCGAGAGTAAAACGATAATTTATGGTAACATTAAAAATAATAACATAAATATATATATATACACACATAACAATTTTAACATTATAATATAATTAATAACATTACAATAACATTTATATATACATAATGTAATTTTAACATTATAATAACATATATATATATATATATATATACATAACATAATTTTAACATTATAATATAATTAATAACATTATGTATATACATACATAATATAATTTTAACATTATAATAACATATATATATACATAATATAATTTTAATATTATAATATAGTTAATAACATTCTAATGACATATGTGTATACATAATATAGTTTTAACATTATAATTAATAACATTATAATATGTATATGCATAATATAATTTTAACATTACAATAACATATATATATATATATATATACATAATATAATTTGAACATTATAATTAATAACATTATAATATGTATATACATAATATAATTTTAACATTATAATATAATTAATAACATTATGTATATACATACATAATATAATTTTAACATTATAATAACATATATATATATACACATAATATAATTTTAATATTATAATATAATTAATAACATTATAATAACATGTGTATACATAATATAATTTTGACATTATAATATAATTAATAACATTACAATAACATATACATATATATATATATATATACATAATATAATTTGAACATTATAATATAATTAATAACATTATGTATATACATACATAATATAATTTTAACATTATAATAACATATATGTATATACATAATATAATTTTAATATTATAATATAATTAGTAACATTATAATAACACATATACACATAATATAATTTCAATATTATAATATAATTAATAACATATACATACATAATATAATTAATAACATTATAACAACATATATATACATAACATAATTTTCACTTATGGTATATAGATATACAAAATCCAGCTAATAAAACTGATTCCAGGCTACGATATATTTCTACTGGTCAGCCTGTTCGTGGTGTGCTTCTTCATCTCGCGGCTGCCGCGCAATTACCGTGAGGGCAAGTGTTTCTTCGGCACCTCGATCGGTCTTCTCATCGTCTGGGCCATCTGGCTCACCTGTTTCATCCTCGTCGAGCCGGAATGCCGGGACACTGTCGTGTCGTTTGGTATCATTTCCACGGCGTACCTCATCATTATCGGTGTCCTGATACCGAGAACGTATTACATGGTCAAGCATCTGGCTCGGGGCAAGGAATTCGGACAGAGATTCGGATCGACCGATCTAGGACCGGATCACAGGATCAACACGATCGCCAGGCAGGTTAGAACGATGAAACACGCTGCTCGATTGGTATCAATCGTCTACTGATATTTTATAGCGCCGCTCGGGAAATTTCTCTTTCGTTTGTAGCTTTTACTTACGTTCATTTACTACGACTCTGTTTATTGATTCTTTATATCAATTTATTCATTAAAAAGCTGCCGCTGAATTCATCGTTTCATTTTCTGCGATGATTTGTGCTTCTTGATTATTGTTATTAACATACGAGGATTAGAAATTTTTTCCTAAGAGTTCCTCGTAACTTTCTCACTTTTTCACTCTTTCTCTCTCTCTCTCTCTCTCTCTCTCTGATGGTTAGTTGTGAATTTTTGTACGTCGAAAGATTAAAATCTTCAGATACATGTTTGGCAAAACGTAGAGGTCTCTATGGTTTTCCACTGTTTTCTTTTTCCAGTTTGTAAATATCTATCTTGAAATGTTGTTTCGTTCATTTATCATTAAAAAGGAAAGTAATTATCCACTTTTAGAAAGCTGCCATCTCTCTCGTTTTCGATTTTTTAGAAAAATTCTGAATATCATCTCGCGATGTTGCTTTTATTGCACGCATGGCACTTCGCACGCGACAAATTTGTTTACGTCGAATAAAAAATTCACTGCCTCGTAATTATTAATTACTGTCCCTTTATTCTTTTCTTTTTCTTCTTTCTTTTTCCTGAATTTTCCTCCAAAAAAAAAAAAAAAAAAACAAAGAAAAACCCGCATGACGAACGTTTCATTCACGCAGAATCGTCCGTTTTACGATTACGTGCACTCCGGCGGCGGAAGTACGACGAACTTGCAGGTGACGTCCGCCTATCCGAACTATTACGGCAGCCCGAGTCCTAATCAGAAGTACCTAGGCCAGTGTAGAAGCGCCGATACGAGAAGAATCCCTGGATACAGCAATTACGGATACCACACGGAGATGCGAGAAGTGAATAACTCATACACGATACCCCAAGTCTGTATCGAGGATGCGGACGTGAGATTTTTCTCCCTATTTTTCGTAGATCTCGCGTTCTTTTGCCTAGCGCTAGAGGAACTCGCGAATTTCGAAAGTGAAGACGAAACTGAACTTTTCATGACGCACAGAGCGCGACGCGAAAGTGAGGAAATATTTTTGCGATGGAAATGTTGAAATGTACAAGTGTGCAAAATGCAAGGGAATGTTCGTGACAAACATCGCGATAAATTGTAACAAATTGCCAAGGAATAAGAAAATATTTGTGATAGAGATTTCGAAATGTTACGATAAATTGTGACAAATTACAAAAAAGTAAGGAAATATTTGTAATAGGGGTTTTGAAATGTTACAATAAATTGTAACAAATTGCAAAAAAGTAAAAAAATATTTGTGATAGAGATTTCGAAATGTTACGATAAATTGTGACAAAATTGCAAAAGAATTAAATTGCAATATATTAAATTGTAAATTACAATAAAATATGTTATATATTATATATAGTATATAATATAGTATATAATATATTATAAAAATAAATTATAAAAGAAATAAAAAGATATTTTGAAATGTTACGATAAATTGCAACAAATTACGAAAAGCGACCAAATATTTGTGATAAATTCCGATACATTGGAAAGAGGAATGCTGAAATTCGAGGATATTGGGAAAAGATATTTTCCGATAAATAAATAAATAAATAAATAAATGAATAAATGGGAAAAGATATTTTCTAATAAAGTGTCCCGTTAAAATAATGGGAATATCACGATGCAACGTCTTCTGTAAGAAATTTCTTTCACAACAAAGAAACAACAGAGGACAATAACTCCGGGTTAAATAAAATTTCGTTCACTTCGTTCATTTCGTTCAACGATTGAAAATGAGCTGCGACAGCAGATCTCTTTCTTCAGAGAATCAGATTTCTTCCAAAAGCAGAATATATTCCTCGCTCGGTTTTTCAAAGTTTTTCCAGCATGAATTCCAACGTTAGTCCGAAAGTATATAATAGAGTACACGCTTCGATATAGAGCCGCGAGGCAAGCAATTCGTTAAGAATTCAGGAAATTACGTTTGCAGTCAAGGACGAGCCCGGTGGATCGGAGCGCGACGTACGCCCGGCCAAAATGTCAGCGGAAACGGAAGCCCAAGGACGACAAAAATTGCATCGAGACCGACGTGTACGTCGAGGGTAGCGTCACCGCCGCCCGTAAATCCCACGACGAGATCTACCCTGCACGATCTAGCAGCCCCAGATTAACCCAAACCGAGGCGACCATCCGCGAGGAAAACGAGGACGACGAAGTGAACAGGATCACGCGATTCTAACGTTCTCAAAATGTAAGCTGAACGTTCAACTCGCAAACTGGTACTTATTGAGGGGAAAAATTAAAGAATACTTAATTTTTATTTAACTTGATGAAGCAAATAATTGTAAAACGGTATAACAGTAAACGAACGATTGTGAAACGCGAATAACTGTGAGACACTAAACTAGAATGAAATTAAATAAAGGAGAGTTGATAAAAATTAAGTACGTTCATTTGTCTTAATTTTATCATTTGCTATTTGTGCGTTCCACGACCTTCATTTCATTTCATTCCGTTCCATTTGGCGTTCTACGATTCACCAATAAAGAAAAAAGAAAGTGACCAGTTGACGCACAGTGCGATGTCAGAAATGATTTAATGGTAAAATCAGTAACCAGTTTGACTGGCATTGAGAATCTAGAGTACCACATTTGTTTGTTCGTTTCATTTTACTCCATTTGGTGGCTTTACAATAAGAAAGAAAGAAGCAGTCAAGGTACAATGCTATACAGCAGAATGAAATAAACGTGTGTCGATTTGTTGTTTTAAGGAAGACTGTTCAATACAGAGATGACATAATGAGATACAAAGACTAGGAACGCAGAGTGTTGTTTGACTTAATTATGAATTAATAAAGTTATATATAAAAATATTATATGCATATTATATTTTATATATATTAATATTGTATATTTATTATATTTTATATATATTAATATTATATATATATTATATTTTATATATATTAATATTGTATATATATTATATTTTATATATATTAATATTGTATATATATTATATTTTATATATATTAATATTGTATATATATTATATTTTATATATATATATTAATATTATTATATATTAATAAAATTGGCTACGAGAAGGTAAAACTTATTTAATCAAGATTATCTGATTATTTTTAATACATTATTTAATTTTATATATATTAATATTATTATACATTAATAAAGTTGGATACGAAAAGATAAAACTCGTTTAATCAAGACTATTTGATTATTTTTAATACATTATTTAATTTTATATATATATTAATATTGTGTACATATTATATATTATATATATTAATATTATTATATATTATACATTATATATCTTAATATTATTATGTATTATATGTTATGTATATTAATATTATTATATATTAATAAAGTTGGCTACGAGAAGATAAAACTCGTTTAATCGAGAAAGTTTAAGAAAAATGTCACTTGAAACTTAATATCGTTAGAAACTCGATGAATTTCACACTTAATAGAATATAAAAATTACACAAAGTAAACGAATTAAGCACTAAACAATGTTAACTATGGGAAAGCTATTTTTTTCTACGTGTTACAATAAATGACAGTTTAATAAGACCAATGTTCGTTTCATTCTGCTACGACACTATATACGGAGAATTGTGCTAAATTGGACTTTAAAGTTAAGTTACAATCCAGTTGTAATCCAAGGATACCAGTTGAAGGTTAAACGTCCTGACAATCGTACATTTCGTAGTAAAATGAATCGTTTCACTCAAGATACACTGGATTTATTTGATCAAAACTTTCATGTCGAATCCTTCTTCACGATCGAAATGAACTCAGCGTGAATAAGGTATGATCAGAAAATAATGAAGGTTTAGTATAAGGCTATGAGAAGCACCATAGAAGTGGAAAGTAATAAATTGAAGATTGGGGACAGATCTATTTTCTGATTCGTCGATTTTCGTGGTCAAGTCCCCTTCAATGGGGAAATAAATTCTTTTTTCAATCGGAGAATGCGTTTTATCTTTGAGAAAAATGAAAAAGTTCTGATACTGCATAGAGATGTATGTTATGTGTGTCGTAGAATTTTTAATAAATTTTGTAGCTGGTTTATAGTGACTCATTTATCACAGTTTAATCGTGACTCAAGTATTCTAAATTAGTATATCTCAAATTCAACATTTTTCAATTCAGTGCCAAGACGTCGTAACAAACATCAAGAATAGTTTAATAAAATAAAATCGCCAAACAAGAATGTAAATAAACAAATCGTCGGTACGAACAAACACTGAGTAAGACAATAAAGAAAATTATAGAAAAATCTTCAGTTATTTATTAATTTATATGCTTATATAAATTAATTTATATACTTTTATAATTTAAGACATAATTGTTACTAATCATTATCGTTATTAATAATTATTTAATTATTCTACTTTTAATGTCATGAATATAATCACTTGATAATTATTGTTCGTTTTAAGGAAAATTTTGTACGAGTTCACACATATTATTTAAAGATAAGACAGTAACATTGTTCTTATGTTACTATGTTACACCATTTTAAGATTAGTTCTACATACTCATTACTAATTATTAATAATTAATTAATTCTACTGCGAACTCTTACATTACCACTCGTTTGAAGATCACCCCTACATGATCACTACTAATTATTAATAATTAATTAATTCTCTGACTGTGAATATCTAGAAATTATTAATAATTAATTAATTCTACTGGAAATTCTTATATTACCACTCGTTCATTTTAAGATCACTCCTACATAATCATCACCAATTATTAGTAATTAATTAATTCTCTGACTGTGAATATCTAGAAATTATTAATAATTAATTAATTCTACTGGAAATTCTTATATTACCACTCGTTCATTTTAAGATCACTCCTACATAATCATCACCAATTATTAATAATTAATTAATTCTCCAACTGTGAATATCTAGAAATTATTAATAAATAATTAATTCTACTGCAAATTCTTATATTTCAACTCGTTCATTTTACGATCACTCCTACATGATCATCGCCAATTACTGTGAACAACTAGAAATTATTAATAATTTAATGAATTGTACTGCGAGCTCTTGTATCGCCGCCCATCCATTTTAAGATCACTCGTACACGATCGTTACCAATTGTTAATGATTAATTAATTGATTAAAACGAGTATCCAGACTGCAATTGCACTCCGTAATTACTCGATAATTATCATCCGTTTTAAAAGACAGTTCGCATTGTCTGAAGATAATTTGCGTCGCCGCTGCAACACGTCCCTCCCTCCTTTCAAATAACAGCATAATTGATATGATTTACGAAACATCGTTTGGCAAGCGCTCCGATCGACTTTCACGGTGAAACGGAAGCCACTCTGTTCAGCCATTATCGTCGATAATTAAAGTACAAAACGAGATGAGAACGAACGAGGGTGCTCCCCCTTTTGCACGTGGGAAAATGGGGAGCTCGCGCGTGCAAGAGAAGCAATTTCGCGTGGTTCCCTGCCGAAATTGCGTTATGGTCGATCGTAATTCCGCAATCGGGGGCACAGGTGTACGCGCCGGAGGAATATCGATGACAGTGCCGTAACCGGGAACCAGAGACACGTCGCCATCGTTCTCTGTAACTCTGCTGCATTGAAAATTCACGAGAATTCACGAGAGAAACACAGGAATCAGGAATTTCAGAACTACTTCGATTGAGCTTGAGAGAAATTTAAAATTCGAATTGAATTCGTATGAAATTATCGAGGTGAACAGCAGTCCAGTAGCTTTCGATCGTTGCAAAATTTGGAGAGAGTTCTGAATTAAATTCGGTGAAAGAAAGAAATTCAGGGCGCACGAAGAGATGAAATTCGTCGCTCTGTAGTGTGAACTATCGTGAGATTGAAGAATTTCCAACGGCTTTCGATTAGAGGAACTATCGAAGGAGAGATCTTTCAATTCTTCTTTAATTCTGATCCGCTGAGAAATTATTCTTTCGTTCTCTGTGAAACGCACTGAAAGAGACTATCAAGTCGATTGCCAAAAATTCAAAGTAGTAAACTCAACCGTTTTTTAATACAAGTGATACTAAATTCAGAGCTTGAAAAATCTTTCAAATGAAATTCGAATCCAAAGAGTTTGCGAAAGTTTCCAATTAAGTAACCATCGAATGCGAGATTCGCAGTTGAATTCACGAGCGAACACCGACGAAGTCTATAATCTCAGAAACAAGAAAATTCTTTCGAATCTATCAATAGATCGAAAGTTAGTCGAAAATAAAAACCGATCGTATTCATCCACGCAGAGGTTCGCATGTTTAAATCCAGAACCTGAGAAGCTTCGAAAAATTTTTAAATCTTAGAACTGCGAGATTTCCGTAAAAATCTAAGAATCGCAACACTTCCAAATTAAATAATTCCCTAATTTCCTACGATCCAAATAAAAAATAAAATAAAGACCTAAATGATAAATAAATTAAATAATTTCCATAAATAATAAATAAATTAAACAATATCCATAATTTCTACAAATAATAAATAAATTAAATAATTTCCATAATTGATACAATTTCCATAGATAATAATAAATAATTTCCATAAATAATAAATAAATTAAAAAATTTCCATAGATAATAATATATAACTTCTATAAATAATAAATAAATTAAACAATATCCATAATTTCCATAAATAACAAATAAATTAAATAATTTCCATAAGTAATAAATAAATTAAACAATTTCCATAATCTCCATAAATAATAAATAAATTAAATAATTTTCATAAATAATAAATAAATTAATAAATAAATTAATTAAATTTCCACAAGTAATAATAATAAATAATTTCTGTAAATAATAAATTAATTAAACAATTTCCATAATCTCCATAAATAATAAATAAATTAAATAATTTCCGTAGATAATAATATATAACTTCCATAAATAATAAATAAATTAAACAATTTCCATAATCTCCATAAATAATAAATAAATTAAATAATTTTCATAGATGAAAATAAATAATTTCCATAAATGATAAATAAGTTAAACAATTTTCATAGATAATAATAAATAATTTCCATAGATACTAAATAATTTTCATAAATAATAAATAAATTAAACAATTTTCATAGATAATAATAAATAATTTCCATAAATAATAAATAAATTAAACAATATCCACAATTTCCATGAATAATAAATAAATTAAACAATATCCACAATTTCCATGAATAATAAATAAATTAAACAATATCCATAATTCCCGTGAATAATAAATAAATTAGACAATTTCCATAAATAATAATAAATAATTTCCATAATTTCCCAAGATCCAAATCCACGTAGAAACAGACCACCAGCAAAACAGACGAAAAGAACAGCTAAACTGAAAAGAAACGTTCTCAAGCAACTTCGGCGTGCCTCACGGCCGAAATCATCGATCCGTCACGCACCTCGATCTCTCTCCTCTCTTCAGTTTCCACGCCATGTGACCGTCGCGTGAAAAATAATGAAATGCCCGGTGGGTTGGCTGGCGGTGCTCGATAACAACTATAAATCGAAAAGTGCACCGGCTCGTGAAAGTCGTGCGTAACGGAGGGTGGAGGGAGGAGGTGGCAGGAGAGGGGTGACACCATGGTGCACCTACTTCGACACTCGGCGTTTTCAGAAAAAGCTTCTGCGCAAGGACACGGCCGGCAGGATACTCTGCCAGTATAAAAGCACGATCGGGACTGGTACGCTTTCCAGTCACGTATGAAACCCTGTTTCTGTTTCTGTCGAAGGGAGAGGAACAACAATCGCGCAGAGGAAGTCAGTCGAAGAACGGATCCAGCTAAAAACTGGATCCCTCGACCCGGTGGTGATCTCGTGCAAAGCAGGAAGAGACATTTCGTCGATCGATGGGAAGGGTATGGGATGGGTGTAGAATCGATTCGAGCGAGAGACTATGTCCTTGGAAGCTGCGAGTGATCGTAGCCGAGTGCTTCACGGGTTTGGCTCGCTGAGAATCCGGTTGAATTTGGACGAGCACGATGGCGGAGACGAGAGGGAACTCGAGGGCGATTGTCGTTGCCGTCGTCTATCTCAGTCTCTTTTTGGACAATGTTTTGCTCACGGTTGTTGGTAAATTGTCATTTGTAAACCATTCCCGGGAGGGGGGGGGGGAGGAAGGGGAGGGGAATCGGTATACACTTTCAGGGAAATCGAGGAATTTGATCACAAGGATCCTCGGCGTGTCATTAATGGGGATTGAGTTGAGATCTATGATATTAACGAGTTGAGAGTCGTTCATTTGGAAAAGATGGAAATATATAAACGAGGGGGGAATAATTTGAAAACTGTTGCCAGGTAATTGGGCAGAGGTATCGGCAAATGCAAGAAGAAAATTAATTTTGGAGATCGTTGGGATATTTAAGATATTTAAGTTGTAAATGTTAAAAATTTATATGTATTTTGAAGATTTATAAAATTATATTTTGTATATGTATAAAAATTTATATAATTTCGAGGAGATGAAAAAGAAAGAGGTAACTGATCGTTTAACTGAGATTCAAATTCAAGACAAAGTGAAAGAAATAAAATTTCAAAGGTTTCTGGACGAAATATGTTGGAGATTACTCTTGTTCGAAATGATCGGAATCGAGGGATGAAATATAATTTTTGAGAAATGTATAACGTTGTTACCGATTGTCCAAATGATCGAACACATTTCAGTGCCGATTATTCCCGACTATCTCTGCACCCTGGACGGAAACTCGACGACAAACAGTGAAAACGACGAGAACGGCCGAGTAGGATTATTGTTAAGCTCAAAGGCACTTGTGCAATTAATACTAAATCCAGCGGTGGGCATTTTTACCGGCACTCTAGGATACACCAAGCCGCTGTTCCTTGGCAATCTAAGTCTCTTACTGGCAGCGATGCGTAAGCTCATTTCAATTCTCCAACCATTGAAACTCTTTGATAATAGTGCTTCGTCTGATTTGCAAAATCATCAACTCTGACGGAAAATTGACTTTATCGACGATAATCTTCAAAACTAAATTTGTATAATATATTCATAATGTATTTATATAAATTTATATAAATTTATAATATATTTATAATGTGTTTATATAAATTTATAATATATTTAAAATTTATAATATATTTATAATGTGTTTATATAAATTTATAATATATTTATAATGTGTTTATATAAATCTATAATATATTTATAATACATTTATATAAATTTATATAAATTTATTTATAATATATTTATATAAATTTATATAAATTTATAATATATTTATAATGTTTATATAAATTTATTTATAATATATTTATATAAATTTATATAAATTTATAATATATTTATAATGTTTATATATAAATATATATAAATTTATAATATATTTATATAAATTTCTATAAATTTATAATATATATATAATGTGTTTATATAAATTTATAATATATTTATAATGTGTTTATATAAATTTATAATATATTTATAATGTGTTTATATAAATTTATATATATAACATAGTACGAATACAAAGCAAATTTTACAAACCCAATTCGAAGAACATTACCAGTAACTCGATTGTTCAATAAATTTATCAGACTTCAAATTCATACGTCAATTTTTTAACTAGTCGAATTAAATAAGCACGAACTGCCAATATTTTACAAAATACCAACGCGAAACCATCGGTTTGCATGGCGTTCAAAAACGAACAAGTTCCCCCCCTCCAGGTCAAATTTTCTCGAAACACCCGATTTTTCAACATTCTCGAACACTTGGAGAAATACCACCACGTAGATTAAAAGCTCAAGGAGCAAAGGAAAACATGTTCTCGAACGTACCTGGCAACTGTGTTGCAGTGTTCGCGTTTGGCCAAACTTACGAAGTGCTGTTCCTGGCTCGAAGCATTCAGGGCATCTCCTCCGCGTGCATCGGCGTTTCCGGGATGTCGTTGGTCGCCTCGCAGTACCCGGAAGAGGACAAAAGGTCGAAGATCATGGGCTTCGTTCTCGGTAGCATAGCGCTGGGCGTTCTCGTTGGATATCCGATTGGCTCTGTCCTCTACGACCTCGAGGGGAAAATGGCACCATTCTTGCTGGTCTCTTGTTTCATCGTCGTCACCATTTGTACGAATCTATTTTCCCTCTCTTACTCTCTCGATCATTATTATGACCATCGAATCCTCTCGTTTCCTCTCGAGTAAACTGGAAATCAGAATTTCTAGATTTATTAAACTTGAAAATCCTCTACTCTCTCAGAGAATTGGAAATGAAATTGATTTTCATAATTTAACGAGATCAGATGGGTTGGATCTGATAATTAGAATTGTTTGTAAAGAATTCACAGAATTCTGTGAACACTTTAGTCGTCAAGGTTTCAATAACTGGTATTTTTGTGAGAAATAACATTGCAGTGAGAGACGTATTCCAAACAGATAATTTGGATAATTTTCACTTTACTTAGTATAAAAATAATAATCAGGGCTGATCTGTAAATTTTCGTGTGAAAATCAATTCAATTAATATCAATTACTTTGATAAATCAATTCATTGTTTCTACTACATATGATTGATACTATGATAATAATTTCCCCTTAGGTTTGCAGATTTTTACATTGGATGTCGAAATGAATACCGAGGTACGAAACATATGCTACGACAGTATGGTAATGTAGAGTATCTTCTTCTAGTTAAGATACCATAGCAGAGGAATAATTTCTCAAAATTCCTCACACATGATCAAATGCAGAAGCACTTCGTCATATTAACTTCAATCCATCTCGCTGGTTTTCATTTACAAAAATAATGAAACTATAAATTTTTAGTCCAGCGATCGAAACACGTCTTGGACGCACCTGCTGTCTGACCCGTACATACTAATCATCTTTGGAGCAATATGGTGCTCGACATCGCCGATGGCTATCTTAGAACCCTGCTTACCGATCTGGCTACGAACTCACATAAAACCTAAGGTCAGCAAATTGCCAGTTTCAAATTAACATTTTTAGGGATGAAACATTTCCAATTATAAATTTCGTTGAACTTTATTACACAATTTTATCGACAATTATTTGCTAACAATTGCCTTCATTTTTTATCTATTTTATTTTATATAATTGATGCAACAGTATTGAACTAATATATAGTAATATATACTAATATATACTAATATATAGTAATATACTAATATATATACTAATATAATAATATATACTAATTGTCTAACACCTAATATATATTAATATATACTACAGTATTGAACTAATATATACTAATATACACTAATATACTAACATACACTAATATATACTAATATACTAATATACACTAATACATACTAATATACTAATATACACTAATATATACTAATATACTAATATACACTAATATATACTAATATACTAATATATATAATATACACTAATATATACTAATATATACTAATTGTCTAACACCTAATATATATTAATATATACTGCAGTATTGAACTAATATATACTAATATACACTAATATACTAATATACACTCATATATACTAATATACACTAATATACACTAATATATACTGCAGTATTGAACTAATATATACTAATATATATTAATATACTAATATATACTAATTGTCTAACACCTACTACCAACAAAACACATACACAAAATACAGAGAAATAATAGAAACAAACAGAAAACGTGGACAATACGTGAAAATACAAAAAAGACAAAAAGTTAGGGAGAATTTTAGAAAACTTCAGAAATTTAAAGGAAAATTTCGTTCCAGAAATGGCAGCTGGGAACAGTGTTCATACCAGACAGCGTGGGCTATCTAGTTGGGACCAATTTCTTCGGCATGATAGCCTATCGCTACGGGCGAAGTAAAATCGCTGTACTAGCAATGCTATTGGTTGGCATAAGTGCCATTCTGATACCATCCTCTCAGACAATGTCGCAGCTGATAGTTCCACATTTAGGAATGGGCTTAGGCATTGGGGTAGCGGACGCTGCTCTGGTGCCATTGTTAGCTAGCTTGGTAGACCAAAATGGCAATTACGGGCCCGTTTACTCGATTCAACAAGTGGCTGTTAGTCTGGCCTATTCTCTCGGTAAGCTGACTCTCACTTGCCACCGTGTAAGAATATTTCAAATATTTTATCACTGACCCTTGACCTTAAATGGGTGGCTCCAACGTTAAAGCCTGACTCAATATTTCATCGTACTTCATTTCCCTTGCACTTATATATCTGAAACGTGATCTCTCGGTAACATTTCAATTTAATCTTGGCGAAAAGTGTCTGTGAAATATATCGAGGTCGAGACAAGTGACTGTGTCTCGACATTTTATATACGTAAATTCGATTTCATTCATAGAGCAAACATTACGACAGTTAACGTAATGGCAAATGAACCTAAATGTAATGGTAAAGAGAGAAAAATTACAAATTTACCGGAGAAAAGTTGTTGAAATATTCTTTCCGGAGGACGAGACATATCAAACGATTCTTTTCAATCTGCTCTTCTCGCGAAATTAATGCTTCTTAAAATTAATAAAAATATTATCCCACGAGTCTCGATCGTTCGAGAACTACGCACGGCTTGTTGAATTTCGTTCAAGGTCCCATCGCGGGAGGAGAAATGGTGAAGACGATCGGTTTCCAATGGGTTATGCGAATTGTCGGCTTAATGAACGTCGGCTACTGCCCGCTCCTGATATACCTCAGCCTGGAGAGGAGAAAATTATTAACTCAGCAGGATGAGAAGAGAGATTACGAGACCTTTCAGAAATCAGTGACGAGATACGAGCGCTTTCAGGACTCTGACGACGATCTCTGATAACTGAAACCGGCTCCAATCAATTACCAAGATTAACTTCTATTTTATATAATTCCACGTAGTATCTGGTTTTTTTCGCAGAGTAATCCAACTTTAATCAAAAGGCAGCTTTATAGGGAACGACACACTTCGTTACGTCGTCTCCATAAATAAATGACGAACGTTGAACACTTTCTGAACACAATTTCGTTTGCAATTTTCTGTATTTTTATTAGTACAAGAAGAAGAACATGTAAAAATTACTGAACAAATCTCCTAAACAATTTTTTGAGAAAACTCGAATACTTTTTCGTAGAATTTTGTTTGCCAATCTTGCTCGTCGTTGACGTCGAATGAAATCACTGACAGTGAAGATAATCAATGATAGTAACGTCGATTGTTCGGTGGCTCGTGTCGCAAAATTTCCATGGACACCGTGTTTCGAACTCACGACCGAGAAACGTTCAGAAACAACATTAGCAACATCATTGTACTCCTGCTCGACTGTGCCAGAGAGGGTAACTCAACGTCGTAAGTTATAACGAAGTAAATTACCATCCTCGAAATTGCCAAGCAACGTCCTGCGGCCATTTCGCCACCGACGTTCACAATTGCTCTCCCGAATTCGAAACAGAAGAAAAGAAGAAAAATCAAACGGACCTTCTTCACTTGGAATTACAATTTTCTATTTGAATTTCGAGACAATATTTTAATCACTGTTTCGTATGAACAGAAGCAAGATAAAATGCACACGATTATTTTTTTTTTTGTTATTTATTAAAAAACGGTGATAAACGACAATAGTCGTTTGCTCGAACGAATGAAAATCAATACACGGGCACCTGCTTTAGAATATTTGACAAGCGGAGCATTTTTATACTCAAAATGTATAAGATAACATGCTTAACCCCATCGTCCTTTGTTCTCACCCCTAAAATATAAAAATAGTGAAAGGGAAATCTGTTAATATACTTTCGACGCGATGTCCACCTAATTATTTTCTCTTTTAATCGTTAAAAAATTATGTTTAATAATAATTAAGAAATGATGATTAAAAATCTTTTAAAATCAGAGAACCCTTCCATTTCTCCTGTTTCGCAACAACCGAACTCTCGATCTTTTTTTACTATACCCCAACGAACGTTTTGTTACATACTACGCTTTGTGTATTGTGCTCTCACGAAGGGAGAAACCGAATCTCGATCTTTTTTACTATACTCCAACGGACGTTTTATTACATACTACGCTTTGTGTAATGTGCTCTCACGAAAAGAGAAACAGTTCGACATCAGTTGATCGATGCTTGTTCAAGGAACGAGTAATGAAACGTGCAAAAAGATCTGCAGAAGAATTAGAAATTCGCATTGTCGCTACAACGTCACGTTATTTATCGTACACGCAGCTGCAGCACGATGATATTTCAACGATATATTTGCGCTTATTTGTAAAAATTTCGTCACTTTCCTCGCGTGTTTCAAAAAAAAAAAAAAAAAATTGAAACAAACGAAATTCGAATCCCCTTGGCACAGAGGAAAAATGATGCAGATGTATGGAAACGCCGAAAATGTATAGAAACGTTCCAGGAGGACAATAATCCTATTGCCTCAGAAATCTGCCGGTCGGAAAAAAGTTACGAATCCTATCGAGAGAGAGAAAATACGAAACGCGTCAAAGACAAAGTTGTTGTCAGAAATACTCCGACATCGAGGAAACAAACTACATTACTCGCAAATAAGACACAATGCACGCACGATGCGCAAGTATCGCGCGAAATCTAAATAAATCGATACTAACGACTTGAAAAGACTTCCTTCTGATATCGTTCTTAAGACCACTTCCTGTGGGGGGTGGGGGGGGGAGAGGGCTCGAGAGATTCAAGTCGCGTAAATTACCAACAGGTATCGCGTGCAATCGCAGCGTACAACCGATTAAAACAGTTTCCATGGTGTCGCGTGGTAGCGAGCAGGAAACAGGCATCACCGTCACCCAAGGAATATTAAATCCCCTCTTCGGGGATGACGTTAACGTCGCCGTAATCCCACAATAAAACGTTGGTTAAATTATACTCCATAAATAGAAAATCGATGCTCGCACCGATCCAATTCGCGCTCGAAATAAAGCCGACGGCCAAAGGGTGAGAGTTTCGTTCGCCAACGTGGTTGTCGCCAGTAGGAGGGGGAGGGGGAGGGGGAGGGGGAGGGTTCGAGCGAAGGAAGTCGTGGGAGAAAGGGTGAAATGGCCGGTGGAACGTTGATGTAAAGTTTAGCGGTATTCACAGTCATTTCACGTGGAATTCAGTGGAGAGTGTTGAACAGTGCTTGTTTAATCGACGTACGACGTACGTGGCAATTAATCGTTGTACTTTTAGGGCAGACCTAAGACGGCGGGGCTCGAAGCGTAAATTTGCGAAATCGAAACTTTGTTTGTCGATCTGTTAAAATGTAAACCAGCTGTTTTCTTCATGGAGCGTAGACACGTACGTTTCTGTCCAATTTTTTGGATAACGCTTATTCAAAATAAAAGAATTTGTCATATATTTCGATTAATTGTTAATATGTTATAGTACTGTAATTCGTAATAATTAATGCAATAATACGTCAATAGAGATTTGTTTCGTCTATTGAATAATATAATGTGTATTTAACTTTGAATATTTCTATATATATATATGTATATGTTTTTGATATTTATATTTATATATATATTTTTGATAACTTTGAATATTTCTATATATAACATATATATATATATATATATATATATATATATATATATATGTTTTTGATCGATTGAACATAAATGCTTTACTACTTCCATTGAACATTTTAAATGTTACAATGTACGCTTCACTTTAGACGTTATGTACGATATTACAATATTCAGAGAAACGAAATCTTCATCGACGCTATATTCATAAAAATATCTTGTGAATGTTATTAATCCATTTTATTATTTATTATTTGTCATTATGTTGATTTTCTTTCAATTTGGCCGACAAGTACCCTCCAAAGAACTGAAGGAAAATATTGAAATGATGTAGCCTCGCTCTAGAAACTCGCTGGATGATACAATGAGTTTATTCAGTTCTCTTATCGTTCGTAGGAGAGATTCGAGCACGAACCACGTTAGTAACGAGGGAAACATCGAAAAGGCCGGATAAAATCAGCGGGCATTCAGGATTTCGATCAGAATTTAAGGAGGGTGAGCCAGCACTTATCTCTTTCCCTTTGCCCTCCTTTCTCCTATGGTTCTATATTTTTTTGCCTTCTTCGCGTCTAACGAGCCACTTTACGCCCTTGCTAACGCTTCTTTCTCTAGTGCTCGAGGTCATCCTCTTAAAACATGTCCTTTAACCGCGTTAAACGACACGGCAATAAAGAAAACGATCGCGAATAAAAGAATCAAGCATTCTCGTTTGCAATTGCAACGGAATGGACGAACCACGAAGCGTGAAAATTAACGTTTTATTAAAAAAAAATTAACTTTGATTTACCATGAAACAAAATACCGTAGCAACAAGGCAAAATACCAAATTACCATAAACCGAAATACCATAAAACGGTCTTTGATAATTTTTGAATATTTGACAAAAAAATTTCAAATAATTTTCTAAGTAAATGATTTTAAATAATTTCGAATCTAAATAAATAATTTTAAATAAATTTGAATCTAAGTAAATAATTTTAAATAATTTCGAATCTAAATAAATAATTTTAAATAAATTTGAATCTAAATAAATAATTTTAAATAAATTTGAATCTAAGTAAATAATTTTAAATAATTTTGAATCTAGGTAAATAATTTTAAATAATTTCGAATCTAAATAAATAATTTTAAATAATTTCGAATCTAAATAAATAATTTTAAATAAATTTGAATCTAAGTAAATAATTTTAAATAATTTCGAATCTAAATAAATAATTTTAAATAAATTTGAATCTAAATAAATAATTTTAAATAATTTTGAGTCTAAATAAATAATTTTAAATAAATTTGAATCTAAGTAAATAATTTTAAATAATTTTGAATCTAAATAAATAATTTTAAATAATTTTGAGTCTAAATAAATAATTTTAAATAAATTTGAATCTAAGTAAATAATTTTAAATAATTTTGAATCTAAGTAAATAATTTTAAATAATTTTGAATCTAAGTAAATAATTTTAAATAATTTTGAATCTAAGTAAATAATTTTAAATAATTTTGAATCTAGCTAAATAATTTTAAATAATTTTGAATCTAGGTAAATAATTTTAAATAATTTTGAATCTAGATAAATAATTTTAAATAATTTTGAATCTAAGCAAATAATTTTAAATCATTTTGAATCTAAGTAAATACATTCTTAAACGAATAAATTTCAAATTATTAATTTCTTGAAGCTCCTAAATAATTTTAAAACAAATGTCTAATAATTTTGAAACAGTTTTCAAAAATTGAATTCGAACGATTTCAAAAACCAGCGACATTTAATATATTCAGAGTGACGTTGCTTTTAAATATCATTGAATAATTTCAGCATGATATTGAAAATGTCATAGAGAGATGATTGTTAAAAGTTTATAAATGACGATGAAACTTTAAATCGACGCTCGATCTTCAAAAGCGATCTTGAAAGTATAATAACTCTGATCCCCAGGGACCTTGAAATTGTCTCTGAACATCCTTAACGCGAAACTTGCAACATTTGGCTTGCGAATGGCCCCTCACGCAACCTTGACATGATTTTTCACAGAGTTTCAATCAACATTTGAACATAATAACATTCCTCCAATGAATCCTCGAGTAAAGACCATGCAATCCACAAACCGCAAGGAAAAGCCCTTTAATAAGAATTATGTAATCCGCAAAGTGAGTGTCTCTGTGCAAGTCAAGAGGCAACAATATCGATTTGCAAACCCATTTCTACCTCGATCAAATATTCCATTTTATTTCTACTTTCATCGGGGTTGACCTTTTCGCACGAAACCATGTCCGACGAGTCTAGTCTATTTAAAGTCTGTTTATGTTAATTCGTCGACCATCAGTATGACTCGCGTTCTTAAATATCCACGACAACCATCGAAGACTGGATACTTCTTCGAATGATACTAATTACGACAATCTTTTCTCTTTTTTTTTTTTTAGAAAGCACGCGGGACACACTTTTACGCCCAATTATCGGACGCTAACTCGAAACACTTGGGTTCGACACGGTTTCAAAAGCAGTAATCGTTGGATTTCTTTAAAAAACATAGTTTCTCACTTTAATAACAGAGATCGTTCATTTTGTTTCAATTCTGTTCCAAGTGAAGAGAAGAATTATTGATACGTAGTAGTCATTAAATTGTAAATTTAAAGTATGCTAAAGTATTGTGATAATTTTGATTATTTTGATAATTTGTAATTTTTATTGGTAGATACTGGAAATTTATTTTCTCGTTCTGTAACATTTTTACTTCTTTTCATCTTGGTCATTAGTTGTGTACAATAAAATTATTAATATAATAGGATTTATAACATAATTAATATGATATAAGTTATTAATATTATATGTGTGTTATATGTGTTATATTATATTAATAATTTTAGTAAGTTCTTCTTTTATACCATAAATGAAATAGTCAATAAATTAGATTCAATTTCACTTTAAAAAACATAGTTTCTCACTTTTTTTTAATAACAGAGATCGTTCATTTTGTTTCAATTCTGTTCCAAAGTGAAGAGAAGTAGCCTGAAAGAATTATTGATACGTAGTAGTCATTAAATTGTAAATTTAAAGTATGCTAAAGTATTGTGATAATTTTGATTGGCAGATCAAGATACTGGAAATTTATTTTCTTGTTCTGTAACATTCTCACTTCTTTTCATCTTAGTCATTGGTTATGTATAATAAAATTATTAATATCTATATATATTAATAATTATTAATATAATATAATTTATAACATGATTAATATAATACAATTTATTAATATTATATATATATATATTATATTATATTAATAATTTTAGTAAGTTCTTCTTTCATACCATAAATGAAATAATCAATAAATTACTTAATACTTGTATTTCCAAGCTACTTACTAACATTGCCTCTTTATAGATAGAACTGAACGAAAAGAAACTATCAAGAAATAATTGGAATTCAAAATCAGCTTAGTTTCATGAATGTTTAAAAAGGCCAACTTTGGAATGTACTCTATTTAATTCCCTATCTATAGAAAACATATCAGACCCTCCACCAATGGTTACACACGATTCTCGATTCTCCGAAGTGAAACAATTTACCACGATGGGAAGGAAAGAAGACTCGTCGAACCGTAACTATACTGTTTAGCGTGTCCTCAAATAAAATAATAACAATTTTCCAAACCTGAAAAAACCTGTCTGTAATATCGTGGTTCAAATCTTCGCGTATAAACTTCCCCCCTCCCTCCCCCTTCAATATTCTAATCCAAAACGAAATATTAACTTTTATTCAGAAAAATCTATAGTAATACGATTTCAGAACTTACTCGTACAATTACAACAATTTGTAGTTCAAAAATTTGAGCTACTATCGAAGAGATTTGTGTATGCTTTGTATACAGAAATAACGTTACAATTATTTTAATAATGTTACAGAAATAATATACAAAAATAATGTTTCACCGTGCTTTCTCATACTATTTTATTCTAAATTTTTTTTGTACCTTTGTACACGTAGAATAATTTCTTGCTAATTATTTACAAGCCCAAAATTAACTAAATAATTAATAAAGTTAGTTGAAAATTTCGAATTATTTTACAGTTTATTATATTATTTTTTATATTGTTATACTATATTATTCTATCATACTCCTATCTATTATATTATACTATTATATATATATATATCAATATATTATATTGTATTGTTATTATATATATTATATATTATATTATATTATTATTATATATATTATATATTATATTGTATTGTTATTATATACATTACATATCATATTGTATTGTTATTATATATATTATATATTATATTGTATTGTTACTATATATATTATATATTATATTACTGTTGTATTGTATATGTTATAACATTGTTATATCATTACATAGCTCTTTTCACTTTGTCATCCCATGACAAAGTGAAGACAATGGTCCAAAATTGAAAATTAATCGTTCGAACGAGAAACGCCGAAGCGTCGAAAGGGCTAAATTTCCGTGGTGAATGCGACCTAATAGTAAGAAGGAAAGAAACATGACTTTCCAAAGACACGCTTGTCAGGTGATCGAGATTTACGAGGCGCGAACCTTTATAATGACTGTATCGATTTTTAATTCACGAGCTCGCTCAACGTACGTAAACTCTCTCTCATTCGTGGCAAGACAAACGGCCGTCGAATGACAGAGAAAGAGAGAGAGAGAGAGAGAGGAGAGAGCGAGTAGCGTGGTCGGAATCGATAGCTCACCTGTGTGTCCTCGAGATATAATTTGTAGCTCGCCTTATGGGGCGCGATATGAAACACTAGGAGCGCTTAAACGGCGCAGCGTGAGCTAGACACGACGAATAATTCATTGAAAAACGATAAGACGTCTCCTCCACTTCGAAACGGATCTTCCCTTCCTCCTTCTCACGATTTTTAATTGAATTAGAAACATTACTGTTTGATGATTAGAAATCATCTTCAGGCTATTCCTTCTACTTTCGAACCGAGAAAAAAACTTGCAATGTTTTTTTAAGAAAATTCACTAGAACTGTCATTATTTTGGAAATTATTATTTTATTATAAATTTTGTATTTTAAGAAATTTGGTATAGTTATTATAAATTTTGTATTTTACGAAATTTTAAGAAATTTTGCACAATTATTATAAATTTTGTATTTTAAGAAATTTTGCATAATTATTATAAATTTTGTATCTCAAGAAATTTTGCACAATTATTATAAATTTTGTATTTTAAGAAATTTTGCATAATTATTATAAATTTTGTATCTTAAGAAATTTTGTATAATTATTATAAATTTTGTATCTCAAGAAATTTTAAGAAATTTTGCACAATTATTATAAATTTTGTATTTTAAGAAATTTTGCATAATTATTATAAATTTTGTATCTCAAGAAATTGTAAGAAATTGTGCACAATTATTATAAATTTTGCATTTTAAGAAATTTTGCAAAATTATTATAAATTTTGTATTTTAAGAAATTTTGCATAGTTATTATAAATTTTGTATTTTAAGAAATTTTGCATAATTATTATAAATTTTGTATCTCAAGAAATTTTGTATAATTATTATAAATTTTGTATCTCAAGAAATTGTAAGAAATTTTGCATAATTATTATAAATTTTGTATTTTAAGAAATATCGAAATATCAAGCTCTCCTAAATGACGAAACTAAGGAAGTTTCAAGTTCGAATTCTTTTTGCAAATTACATTTTGCGGAAAATTTCAGTTGCCATGAGGTCAGTAATTCTAGAGTTAATAGGGTGACTGATGTCACACTGTACTAACAGAATAATTAATGTTACATTATACCATTGCATTATCTTCTTTTCTCTTTAGAAATTCGCGTCGTTTAACAGGACACAAACACTTTTTTCGGTCACCTTGTTTAAAAAAATGACGCGTTACATTGTCCCTCTTTTTATTCGAATTCCTAGCTACTATCACGCTATTCTTTCTCTTCATTTTTTTTCTTTCTTCACTCTTTGAAATTTTTAGCCACGCTGCTTTATAGGATGACGCGCGACATTATTTTTGTACTCTCTCTCTTACGAGAATTTTTAGCTACCTTGTTTAGTAGAATGACGTTGTTATATCATCACTATTTTTTAGTTGAACTTTTATATACCGTCTCTCTTCTTTCCAACTCCTCACGCCCCTCAATAGGACAAAGCACGCCGCGCTATCCCCCCTTGTTATTAAAATTTTTCAATAACAGCTTTGTCTAATAACGCAGAGCATCACACTGTGTCATTTTATTAAAGTTCTTCAATCGAGCGACACGGCACGTTGTACTCTTTTTATCAGAACTTCTCATCACCTTGTTTATTTAACTAAAGGACGAGAGATTTCGGCGATTATTTAGAAAAGGGTAACTCTGCCTTTCTATTATTAGAATTTAATAATTTCGCAATAATTTACAACAGCAATCGCGAGCTATCAATGATGGAACGATCGATCAAGTTATCAGCGATAGAACAGAATATCTAATATAAATAGAATAGAATATCTAGAAGATTGGCAAGGGCTGTTCCTCGACGATTCAGATGATATGATATTCAGACACCTCGTTGGAGAAATTGATAAAATAAGCTGTTCCACGGAGTTTTCAAACTAATTGCGCGTTACGCGCTGAATGAAAATTTATCACTCCGTGGATAGACGCAGAGAAACAAAAAAAGAAAGAAAAAGAAGAGAGGGAGGGGAAAAAGTTGGACGTATCTGCACACTTTAGCACACGATGAATTTCGAAACTCTGATCGATCAGGCTCTTTGCAACCTTCAACGTTTCCAGAACATGTTATACATAGAAAGTGTTGCTTGATCATGTGTCTCGCATAACGTCGGAGAGAGACGAAGCACGAAATAAGCACGTTCATATAAAACTATCTTCAACTACGACGAGCAATCTTTGTCGACGAAACTTTACCACGTTTCTCGAGATTTAAAAATATCTACAAGATATCCTTTATTTTTTATTTCTCTTTGCCTCTGCTTCCTTCACTTATTAATCTGCATTATTGTTGTTTCTTCGTGTTCAATCTCTGTCTTTGTGTTCCTTCTTTCTTACTATTGTTGCTTATCGACGGAAACTCTTTGTCTTTGCGTTACTTCGTTTCGTTTCAATTCCTTCTCTTCGTGTTCTGTCCTTCCATTTTGGTTTCCTGCTTTTCATGCCTACACTGCCACCCCTTTATTCATATTCTACGTTCCCTCTGCCCCCCCCCCAATTTCTTATTCCATTTTCGTTCTATTTCTTTGCCCTCTTCCATTTCACCTTCTTCTCTTCCTAATTTCTCCTCTCACGTCGATCGAAGAGAAAATTCCAGACAATATAACAGCGACATACTAACAGAGCAACAAATAATATACCAGCAGAGCAACAGAAAAGAAGAACAACTCCAAAATTCCAACATTGCTAGAACATAACTCGAACAATCCCACAGAAACAGACTATCGTCATCATCCGCAACCTTTCAACCCCTAACTTTTCGACTCTCTGTTCCCTCGTTCCATTCTTCTCTCCTGCTAATTTCTCCTCTCGCGTCGATCGACGTGAAGAGAAAATTCCAGACAATATAACAGCGACATACTAACAGAGCAACAAATAATATACCAGCGACATACTAACAGAGCAACAAATAATGTACCAGCAGAGCAACAGAAAAGAAGAACAACTCCAAAATTCCAACATTGCTAGAACATAACTCGAACAATCCCACAGAAACAGACTATCGTCATCATCCGCAACCTTTCAACCCCTAAGTCAACCTTTCGACAACCTCTCTGTTCCCTCGTTCCATTTCACCTTTCTCTCTTCCTAATTTCTCTTCTCACGTCGATCGAAGAGAAAATTCCAGACAATATAACAGCGACATACTAACAGAGCAACAAATAATACACCAGCAGAGCAACAGAAGAGAAGAACAAAATTCTAACATTGCTAGAACATAACTCGAACAATCCCACAGAAACAAACTATTGTCATCATCCGCAACCTTTCGACAACCTCTCTGTTCCCTCGTTCCATTTCACCTTTCTCTCTTCCTAATTTCTCTTCTCACGTCGATCGAAGAGAAAATTCCAGACAATATAACAGCGACATACTAACAGAGCAACAAATAATACACCAGTAGAGCAGCAGAAGAGAAGAACAACTCCAAAATTCCAACATTGCTAGAACATAACTCGAACAATCCCACAGAAACAGACTATCGTCATCATCCGCAATCTTTCAACCCCTAAGTCAACCTTTCGACAACCTCTCTATTTCCTCGTTCCATTTCACCTTTTTCTCTTCCTAATTTCTCTTCTCACGTCGATCGACGTGAAGAGAAAATTCCAGACAATATAACAGCGACATACTAACAGAGCAACAAATAATACACCAGCAGAGCAACAGAAGAGAAGAACAAAATTCTAACATTGCTAGAACATAACTCGAACAATCCCACAGAAACAGACTATCGTCATCATCCGCAATCTTTCAACCCCTAAGTCAACCCCTTTCTCGAAATGTCGTAATCAAACTGGCCAGACATCGTCAACCAATTGTGTCATCGTCGGAAGAAATATCATCGCGAGGGTAAGTGAAGGCGATGGCGAGAAACGACGAAAGAGAAACGTGGAAACGAAGGGGAACCGTCTGGGAAGAGAGCGGCGAACGACGCGAAATCGATGGAGCACGCCGGCTATCGACGCTCTGAGAAATTTTCGGTGGAAAATCGCGCGCGAGCAGACACGGGGGGATGCTGCGTCCGGGACCCGCTACTCCGTTATCGATCTTCCAGCCGTTCCCGAGGCGGGCACACACACACACACACACACACACACACACACGGACGTGTGTCCGTGTGCCTTGGCCACGAGCGCACGCACCAACCACCCTTGTGGAAATGTTCGCGCCTAACCTGGCCTGTTCCAACTCGTGCGAGCGCGACCACGTTGCTTTCTGCATTGACTGTCTCCATATGTGTGTGTGTGTGTGTGTGTGTGTGTGTGTGTGTGTGTGTGTGTAGCTGGCAGAAACGACACCGGCGGCTGGCAATTCTATCTTCTCGTTCTGTCCATTATCCTCGCTAACCTCGCTTGTTTCTTTCGTCAAGCAGATATATCTTTACATTCTCGCTGGCGTTTTTCTTTGAAAGATTACGGGGATCGGGCATATTAATTTGTTTTCGAGTCGCGATACTTTTAACGTTATCGGATCGTGATCGGTCTTCGCCAAGTTGCACAGACTGGGAAAATAATAGGGTTAAAGTCCGTTAAGTACAGCGGCGGATGAAAGTATAAGAAAATGTAGGTATTTTTGGAGAACGAAGTTATGTATACTTGAAAGGGGAAAGATGTAAAATATATTTCGCGATATAAATGTGAACCATATTTCAGAATAGATCGTAAGTAATAAAGAATATAATATAATATTACAATAATAAATTAATATATATATTATTATATAAATATTGAATATAAGTAATAAAGAATATAATATAATGTAATATTACAATAATAAATTAATATCTATATTATATATATTATTATATAAATTATTATATAAATATTGAATATAAGTAATAAAGAATATAATATAATATTATAATAATAAATTAATATATATTTTATATATAATAATATATATAAAAAAGAATATAATACAATATTATTATATACTATAATATAATATTCAGAGTATGATATCCAATAGTGTCGCTGTTGTAAATTCTCTCATGCAAAAGAATGAAATTTTATTTCTCCCCAAATTCGATCAAATCATTCAACTCTTAATAACCAAATATTCCGTGAGAGCCCTTTTAAATGTGTGTGCCTTTTTAAACATATGAATATGTGAGTAAATTACCGATTTTCACCTTCATGAAAATAATAATAGTCGAGGTGATAAATACGAATTGTTTTATTCACAGTATACTATACCATGAATATATTTTGCATACATCCTCGCGTATTATTATTATTTGCACAGATTTTTGCATTTGCAAATCTGCATGTAAATCCGCAGTCTAGTCGTAACTATCAATTGAGTTTACCCGAGAGTGTAGTTACTGAAATTGCCATGTGTGAACTGTATTTCCCTGCAACGCACTGTTACATTACATTATTGTACAAATACGCGAATCTTTATCAACAGTGGCATACTTTATCAATAATAATCTTTAATCAATATTCAATAATAAACAACGAATGAACTATCTGCAAAATAATATCTCATGTTGTCAACAATATAAGAAGCATCTCCTTTTCATACTTTGTCACGAAAAATTGCACTACTTGTGGCAACAATATTTACAATATTACGCGAAACCAGTATTCGATTAATTATGTAGATTAAGAGAGTAAAGTGACGACGTTGCAACGTCCACTTTTTAATACTTGAAATTTGCGACATAATTATACGTATGTGTCCTGGAACAGGCGAATTCGTCCAGTATTTAAAAAATAGTATTTAGTATATAAAGTATATAAAAATAATAGTATTTAGAGTATATAAAAATAATAGTATTTAGAGTATATGAAAATAGTATATATGAAAAGGTATTTAGAGTATATAAAAATAGTACATAAACTATTTAGAGTACATAAAAATAGTATATAAAGTATTTAGAGTATATAAAAATAGTATATAAAGTATATAAGTATATATAGAGTATATAAAGTATTTAGTATACAAAGTACTTAAGTATTTATTATTATAAAAAGTATTTAAGTATTTATTATGATAAAAATCGTTTAAGTATTTATTACTATAAGAAGTATTTAGGTATTTATTATGACAAAAATAATATATAAAGTATTCAAAAAATATTCTAACATTCGTGTGAAATATCAATTTTAACCCCTTGCCTCGCCATTTCTTTTCCAATTTTCAAAGGATTCGTTATTTACCGAAACTGTAACAATAATTTACACTATTCAATAGATCGAAACGTTACGTATGTACAACTTTTATTTATCAGCGTTCGGTTTAACAAAGTTGAAATTTAAGAGAATTTGAATTTAGTTCCATCGAGACTTCAACTCGATATTACAAGTGAAGGGTTGAAACTTTCCCCTGTTTCCTAAATGTCTCTCGCACTGCAGCGTGAAACGATTGATAGCCGATCCAATTACGTCGATACCAGCGACCATGCGCGAATATTTTGTGCATACGCTAGGAAACCGTGACCGTGTACACGTGGAAGAGAAACACGAGGGAGGATGCTGCGGATGATTTGTGTTTGGCCCCCCGTCAGAGATGGGGGATTCTTTATTGCGTGGTGTGTTTGGGTTAAGGGATTAGAAGTCGTGGGGTGGGGTGGGTGATTTAGATGCCGATGTTGATCTTCTTCCTGTGTCGCAAACCAATGGGAGAAGTGAACGAAGAAGATGAATTTTCAAGGTGTGGAGAAGAGACGTTCCAATATATTTTCTCATTAGGAAAAAAGGAGATCGTCGGTTTCGTTGTTGACGACGATGTTGCAACGATCGAAAATGGTAGAAGTTAAGGGAGGATGCTAAATTTAGGAGCCGCGTAGAAACTGCGAGGGGAGTGAACTTGCCTTTATTGAAAAACACGTGACGACACCGAGTCTAAAAATTGCAACATCTCCCGATATCCACGAACAACACTAAGTGTGTGCCCGAGAGGGGAATTTTTATAATGTCTGTTTCATTATAAAATGCCAGTTGATCAAAATTCATTTTCACCTCACGTTTGCACAATTTAGAAAAAACGACGAACCACTCTTCCAATCTATTATAGTTTAGACTTACGTTGAAACTCACGTTTAGTAATGGCAAACATTTCGGAGGTGTTTGAGAATTTTTAAACACATGGTTAAAATTCTTATGAATATTCATATAATTTTCACGTACAACTCTAGTTTATTGTATTAATTGTATTACGAACTCTAAGTGCTGCAGTAAATGAGAAGATACTTGATATTTTCATCGATTTGCACCAAACGTAAGTTTGAATTGACGTAATTTTCAAATATTTACTTTGGCGAGTTAATCGAACATCTCATTTTTACAATCACTAAAAAGTGATACAAGTATTTTCGATGAGATCGATATCAACTTTTATTAACTTTAGCTGCACTATGTGGAAACATAATTCGTGTATTTTACACGACATTTTAACTCCAACGAACATACTCATTTCTCAACGACATTTCCCAAAGTGACGTTTACAAATAATTGCTTCGAAACTCAAATTTTTTTTTGGAATGATCTTCGAATGAAATTTTTATTCCACGGAGGAACAATCGCTGCAAGAATACAACATTTCCCCAAAGTCCCAATGGTCCTTTTTCAAAAAAAAAAAAAAAAAAAAAAAAAAGGAAACGAGCAAATACATCCAGTTGTCGGTTGAATTACTCGGGCACACAATGCGTTTATCCCAACTGTGTCTGTCCAGTGAACAGATCAGTGTCTCTACTCTCGAGCATCAGGTAACCAATTCCTCGTCCCTGCGTCCGATCCAAACCGTGTACATTCTACTTAACCAAAGCAAAGTCCCAGTGATGAACACCATCACCCCCGATCCGTGACCCTACACAAAGGCGCTCAAACACGCTAATGCCACACGTAGATTTCTACCTGTCCTCCCTTCGCCGCGTAATATACGTCCCTCCCTCGTCCGAGCCTCGACCAAAAGACGTCACCGGTATCATCCCCCGTACATAAACACACGCAAACGCAATAATTTCAACCTCCCTCTCAGATAGACACACACGTACGTGATACACGCGAGAGACCTAC
Source organism: Tetragonisca angustula (assembly GCA_036937485.2). Lineage (NCBI taxonomy): Eukaryota > Metazoa > Arthropoda > Insecta > Hymenoptera > Apidae > Tetragonisca > Tetragonisca angustula. Next base: position 820,173 of record JAWNGG020000108.1, on the reverse strand, counting down.
ATAGCATAGCATTTGGTACACGATTACACTCTCGGGACAACACCGAGTGAAAAAAAGACCATCACCGACGTGGTGATGCCTGTACGTGCACACGTACGCACGCCGGATCGTAATCGTGTGAAGCACACAAATGGACAGAGAGAGAGAGAGAGAGAGAGTGTGTCGGTTCCACGGTGTGCGGAGGTACCGGGGCTGGCGCACCAGTTTCCGCGTTCCAGCGGCGCACAAGCGCACACACGGCCGCGGAAGATACACACGCCCACACGTACACGTCCGGCACACGAACACACGAAGGGAAGCGCGCCCGTGTTTCACGAACGCCGCCGTTTTCATCGGCCAGCCTGGCATCTCTCAGTAAGCTCGGAGCTTTCGACCGGTCCAGTTCGAGGGCCCGACCTCCGCTCGACCATCCCTCCAATATACTGTTGTCCGTCTCTCTGCCTGTGCCTCTTCCACAGTTCGATCGCGGTCATGTGCGTGGCCAGTCCGTATCGCGGTCGATAAGAGTGAGAGGGGGTGGAGGAGTGAAAGAAGTCTGTGATTCATCGCTATGCGAAAAACCGTGGCGACGAGAGGCGACGATGGAGAGTCGTAGGGGTGGGTGATCACACTCGTTACGTAGCGTGGCGACTCTGTTCGACAGCTCTCTTCGTTGCATTTTCGACCTTTTTTTTCCACCGACGAGTTCAAGAAGTGACGACTGACAACCTTCGTTCTCCAGTTCCATTTTCTTCATCGTCCGGCGTTTATTTATAAGGTGACACGGCGCGCTTTCGATTACGAAGGCGCATCGGGAAATTGAGCGAATGAATGTATTATCGATTTACCGGGGGTGATAAATGATACGGAGGGGGGGGGGGAGTTTCGGGATACCGCTGACTCGAACTCGATCGTTAAATCGTTCGTCCAACAAACGTGAGAGAAACGTTTCAATTCCAAAATCCGTCGTTTCGACGATTTTAATTAACCTCGCTCCCACTGATAAATGAGACGAATCGGTCGATTAACCAGCGTGAAACGTACGTACGAATCGTGAATACTCGCAGACTGAGAGGAGAATTATTTCGAAAAGGATACGACGAGGTTAGATTTGTCGAGACTGGTGACACTGTTCCGGCGGCGGAGGATAAAATCATGAGGAGCAGTACGAGCAGCGTGCACGGTGCAACGATGACCGTCTCGAGATCGATTCGAAGACTGTGGGATCAGCGTGATTACTATGACGGAAGGCGGATAGCGACGTGAAAGCCTGTCGCGCGAATCTATTCAGACTTGATTTCCAATACGCCTTTAGTTAAAGGCCGAGCGTCGAATCGAGTTGATCGACGTTTGATTGAAACCACGTCGTTAAGCTTGGAAAGGTTTGGAAATGTATCTCACTCGTGAGAGCGGAATATAAATTCAGCATCTCGAGACACCAATGCTTGGCCATACACTCCACTGGAAATTTCTGTGGATAATAGTGGAGATTTGGAGAAGTTTGAGTATGTTTGAGGTGGTCTAGAGATCAAGGTGGGAAGAAGCGAGCTGCAATTTGAAAACCAATGTTGATTAATTAGTTTAAGTCTGAACCGATATTCTCTCCTTTGTATGAGCTGAAAGATCTCACGCGGTTTGAAAATGTATCAGGGAAACAAGTCTGACTTGTGAACTAAACGAGAGGAAAGTAGAATATAACCTAGAATTTAAGAGTGCTAGCGGTTAGTCAAAGTTTGACTGCATGTAACTTCTGTTGGAAATTTCTCTAGATACGTTGGAGAGTTTTAAGATGTTTGATCATGTATGAAGCGGTCTAGAAACGTGTCGCGAGACCAAGGAGGAAAGTAACTACGATTCGAAAACGAATGTTGAAAATTGATTAATTAGAAAATTGATACTCTCTTCTTTATACAAGCTTCGAAACGAAAGATTTGGAAGATCTCGCGCAGTTTGGAGACGTATGAGAACATTTGAGGAGGCAAATAAGTTTGACTTGTGAGCTAAACGAGGGAAAAGTAGAATATAACCTAGGATTTGAGAATACTAGTGTTGGTCAAAGTTTGACTGTATGTAACTTCTGCTGGAAATTTCTCTAGATACGTTGGAGAGTTTTCAGATGTTTGATCATGTATGAAGCGGTCTAGAAACGTGTCGCGAGACCAAGAAGGAAAGTAACTACGATTCGAAAACGAATGTTGATTAATTAGAAAATTGATACTCTCTTCTTTATACAAGCTTGGAAACGAAAGATTTGGAAGATTTCGCGCAGTTTGGAGACGTATGAGAACATTTGAGGAGGCAAATAAGTCTGACTTGTGAGCTAAACGAGGGAAAAGTAGAATATAACCTAGGATTTGAGAATACTAGTGTTGGTCAAAGTTTGGCTATATATAATTTCTGCTGTAGATACGTTAAATGTGGAGATTTTCAGAAGTTTGAGCATGCATGAAGTGGTCTAGGAACGTCGTGTCGTGAGATTGAAAAGGATTTGAAAAGGAACGATTAACGTTCAAGTCTCAACTGGCACATTCTTCTTTGTACAAAAGCTTGGAAACGAAAGTTGAAAGATCTCACGCAGTTTGGAGACGTATGAGAACATTTGAGGAGGCAAAATAAATCTCAGTTAAACGAGGGAGAAGTAAAATTTGCGAGTACTAGTGTCAGTCAAAGTTTCAGATTCCCGCAGATACGTTAAAAGAGAAGAGAACTTTAGAAATCAAGAGGGAAGGAATATTAACGAGTAGAATGCTCTCTGCTACAAGTTTATGAATCCGCAAGAAATTGAAGCGTCCACAAGATTTTCTACGGATCTATCGCAAAGAAGAAAAAGGAAAAGAGAGAAGAAAGAGAAGAAAGTAAGCTGGATTCGTAATTTGTTCAAGCTGCATCTCGAGAGGACTCTCGGAGCTTTAGCAAGTTGGAAGCGAAGGTTCGTTCGAAAATGTGAAAACGAACAGAAAGTCGGGTAAAACTGAAAGAGATCACGTTGTTACCCGAAACCGTGTATCGACTGAACTGAAGTCTAATTAAAAAGTATCGAGCCGCTGCTGCTGCTGTTTACAACCTCGGGTAGAAAGACTGAAGGATTCGAGATAGTTTGTAACGTGTAATGCGAAACCATAAGCTCGGTTTACGATTTGTTGGGCAACGAGGCTCGAGAGAACGAGTGTCAATCAACGTCTGACTGGACACGGTACTCTCTACTTACGTAAATAGTAGAAAGTTTGAACAGCCACGAGAGGATTGGTAATGCGCCGCTACGAAACCGGGGGAAGACGCGAGTAAACTCTTCGATTCGCAGCGAGACAGCGTTCTTAAAAAAGCAGGAAAAAAAGAAAAAACGATACTTCTTGAAACGACGTAAAGTGTTGGAGATAATTTGAGAATCTTCATTTCAACTGGACTTTAAAAGTTCCATTTATATTCGTACGTTGTTCACATCACTATCTGTCAATCAACGTTCAACCGAAGAACGTTGAGCATTCCTTGCAAATTCGAAACAGATTTTAACAGATGCTTGAAAATAGAGACAGAGTTAATTTCCCATTTATTCGATAAAAGTCTAGAAGATACTTGCCAAACGTTTGTTTGAATAATAAAGGTTCGTGATCAAAGTGTTGACGTGTTGCAAGAAAGCCTCGTTTCCAATTTCCCCAAGCGACGAGCATCAATAGATTTCGTTTCGGCCATCGATAGAAAATCGAGCCCTGACTAAATATTTGCACGAGTTTTCGAGTGAAAAACATTTTCACGAGGAAGCTTCGTTTCCAGTTTCTCCGATCTTCAAACCCGATCATCAATCAACGTCCGACTAAAAACGCTCCACTCCGCAATTTGGGACGAAGCTTAAGGAATAAAAAAAAAAAACGGCTCGAAAGTAAATTTCACAGGAGAAAGAAAGAACGGCCGGGAATGGGAGCCACGCTTTTTTCGCTGAAACTTCGTTCGTCGCTCGGCGGGATCTCAATGGCTTGAATATTCACAAGGAAACACTTTTCGCGGATAAAAACGTCGAGGAACGTTCTATTTGCGATCGGAGCCGGCCGACTGGAAACGGTGCTTCTTCTGCGGGAAGACGGTTCAAATATCGCGAACATTCCGGGGCAAGGGGGCAAACTCCCGTTGGAAAACAGGGATTACTCGTGGTCTAATTAACCTCAAGGTGTTTGCGAATTTTTCACACTGGCATAGAGGAAACTTCCGCGCCAACGCTCGGGAGAAGAAAGTTTAATTTAAGAAAGGGACGAGATTGAAGACTCGCCGGAAATTAAAAATCACGTTTCATCAAGTTTTCGAAAGTCGAGCCACGCTCGTCGCAAGTTAACTAAAATTCTAAGCACGAGATTCCGACTGCCAGCAGAAAAAACAACAGACAACAGAAGAAATGAGACGAATGAAAGTTCACAGATCGATTGACGAGTGACTTGTTACCATTTTCGATCGTCGTTCGATCAAGAGGGGGAAAGGGGGAGAGACACGTTACACTTTGGAAGATCGTTCCGCGATGGTTCTTTGCCAAGTTGTTATTAAGGATCGAAGAGGACGGCCGGATGCACAAACGATTAACTCTCGGCCGAGTGCGGATCCACGGATGCAGGGAAAATCGACGGTGCGCACTTAAGGGACGCTGTTGAAGAGGATGAACTGTCAGAGAGGGCGTCAGCGTGGCCTTCGTAGCTCGTCGATCTCCTCCGCAGTGACAATAACAATAACGACGCGCCGTCGCGAGTCGACGCGACGAAAAGTCAACAGTCCGACGATCGAATTCACGCAGCGTGATTTCATTACAGAGTTATTGCTATTAAACAGAGGGACACTGCTCGACGAAAAATCTGTCTGCAAATGTTACGTAAGAGAGATGAAGATAGAATCTTCTTTTTTGGGAAAGTTTCATCGGAGGATCTCAGAGGGGAAATTGTTGATCATGCGCGGGTAAGTTTTGCAATTTTTTTTTCTTTTTTCTTTCTTTTAAAGAGTTAAGGATGACGAGAGGCACAGAAAAAGGAAGCATTTGAAATAATTATTCAACGGGTATTCAACTTCACGCGTGTGGTATATTTCTGTTAACTCGATTCAAATTTCTTTCTCAAGTTTTTGACCTCTGTATTGGAGAAAGTTTTGAAACGTTTGAAATCGAAGGTTAATTTCGAAGGCTTTAATCATAAATATCTATAATTAATTTATATTTAATTTAAATATCAGCGTGATTCCGAAGTCGTTTGGTCTCTGAATTATCTTTCGTTCAATTGCCTTTTCTCTGTCGTTAAAATATTCCTCGAATCGAATTTCACTCTCTCTTTCAAGAAATTTTTTAGGTTTGGAAAACGTTCGTGTGACGCATTCGTCGACCCTCAAAGTATCATTGTGTTACGTAGGTATCGTGAGGTTACAGATAATTTACGTTAGATCACCAAAATTTCACTCTCTGATAAATATATTACTGATGAAATATCGAATCTTGATTTGAAAATCAAAAATTTCAAAGTCGAGTAACTCGAAATCGAAGTTCCTGTTGTCAGTTAGGGGTTAATACCAGTGAAAATTTTCGGACGTTGTACAAAATACAATCTCTCAACCCTTCAAAGTCAACCCCCCCCCGTTCAATAATAATTAAATTATAATATTAAAAATATTAAATTATAATAATATTAACATAATAATATAATATAATATATATTACAATAATATTGTAATATTAAATAATATTAAACTTCAACGATTTTAAATTATAATAATATTATAATAGTAATATAATATAACATAATATATATTATAATAATATTGTGATATTAAATAATATTAAACTTCAACGATTTTAAATTATAATAATATTATAATAGTAATATAATATATATTATAATAATATTGTGATATTAAATAATATTAAACTTCAACGATTTTAAATTATAATAATATTATAATAATATTGTGATATTAAATAATATTAAACTTCAACGATCATAAATTATAATAATATTATAATAATAATATAATATAACATAATATATATTATAATAATATTATATTAGTAATATAATATAATACATATTATAATAATATTGCAATATTAAATAATATTAAGCTTCCACGATTTTAAATTATAATATAATAATAATAATATAATATAATATAATATATATTATAATAATATTGTAATATTAAATAATATTAAACTTCAACAATCTTAAATTATAATGATATTATAATAATAATAATATAATATAATATATTATAATATTAAGTAACATTAAATTTCTAAGTTAATTACATCTAAATCTACGCGCGATCATCCCTCGAAACTGTCATTAAATTAAATTATCATTACTCATGATGAGAATTATTATCCAGAGTGTAAGTTATCGGCACGACAGGCGTCGTCCTCGAAGGATTAAAGGATTAAGATGAAGAAAAAGCGCAAATAGAGAGAAACGTCGGATATTTCACCGTTGTTTTCGCGAGCGTTTCGATCGGCGATCGAAGGGACAGGCTAATTGGAAAAAGTAGACGTCAATTTAACGGATGGCCGCTAGTCGTTCCTCGGCGAAAGCCGGTTATTTTCGGGTGAGCGTAACACAGGCACGGCCCGTTGAATATCAAATCGCGCAATTTCATAATTCAGCGATTAGACGTGGATTTCCCGTGAGAGCCGTTCCATTCGATCCTCGGAGGGGGTGGGACGGGTGGAACGAGCTCCCAAGTTACACAAGACGCGCTCGCGCGATGAAAGATTGCACGACGATCCTCGCAGGGGAGGAAAAAAATTCAGAAGACCCCACCGTTGGAAAAAATAAGGCGATTAAAACCCTTTGCAACGCGAGGACAACTAACGCCGCTTATTCGATTTTTGCTTGCGCGATAAAATGAAAGAGTTATCGAAGAGCTAGAAATTCCAAATACGGTTATAGAGAATTACTTTACGTACAGAATTCTACGTGTAAAAATGCTATGATATGTAGCGATGAAAATTATATAAATTACGTGAAGTTTAATTGAATTGGAACGAAAATTGCATAAAAGTAAAGATATAACGCGTCGCGCATTAACTGATCAAGTTACACGCGCGTGCATTTGTACAAAGGCTCGATGGAAATGAATCTTGCAATTTTTTTTAACATTTTAGAGCATAGGAATGTATATATATATTTTTTCCAGTTCATTTACTAACGCTGCAGTGTGATATTGCATACAGTTTGCAATGCAGGTACGTGCAACTCTGTCAGAAACGTGAAAATTCTAAACAGAAAGTGAGAGTCTTTCGTCTCTGGACTCGATGTTACGTTGCGAAAAACGATTCAGAAACGGGTGGAAGAATTAAAGAATACTCTCGAGGGAGCCAAAACTCACCCTTAAAAGAAAAAGAACGCAGAACGAAACGCATTCGAAAACATCTCGTCGCGTGCAAAGGGTTAATCACGAACTATTTACCTGTGTTACCTTTAATCGTCCGTCTCCCGTGAATTTCACAAGTTTCACGAATACGGAATACGAGGAACGAGCCGAGTGCAACGGCGAATTCTATTATTAAGAGCGGAGAGAGAGAGAGAGAGAGACAGAGAAATACAGTCTGCGAAAGGAATAATTGGTTTTCAGGCACGGTATGTCTGAGACTTGGCGACGTGGCCCGGAGAGCCCGTAAAGTTTAACAAAGCGAAAGGGTTACAATGCCAAGTGTCCTCTCACCTCGTTCTCCCGAGGGGCCCGCGTGTTAAAGCCTTGGCGACGTAGCTGCTACCGTCGTGCGCTCAATGCTAATTAATTCAGACGTAAGATGATATGGAGTCTGACGACGAAGTGGACGAAGAGCTGCCGGAGGTGAAACGCACAGAGGTACGATAATCCCTCTAGAAAACATGCAGGAAAAGAGAAAAGAAAAAAAATGAAGGCGGCATGGAATGACACGGAGATAGATTGTTATATTGTCGATGAGTCGTTGCGTTTGTCAAACGACAAGTGAAAGTCGCCACGCAGGGTAGTAAATGTTGTTTCGTCGATTGAATGTTGCGTCTGTTGTAACGAAACGTTTTGGAAGTTTCGCAAGGCGGCGCGACATTATTCGAAAATTAGAAGAAAAATTAACGCGCTGGGTCGCGCTGTGTTTGCTGTGTTAAATGTCTTTTCAATTTTCTCCGTTACAGATTTACATGTTTACATACGCTTTCAAATTTGTTTCGAATTTGTTACCAACGTAATCGTGACGCAACTCGTCACAACACCGCCAATGAAAATTTCAAAATATTGTCGTGTAACATACACAACAATGACACGCGTATATATTTACCAAAAGGCTTGTTAATTATCTGCAGTTTGTGTCCGTTTTGTTATATTTAGTCTGCATGTTCTAACAAATTCAATATTCAATGTTTCACACTGTTATACAGACACTGTGCTTTAAGCTTGCTAATAAAAACGAAATAATAATGAATCGAGGAAACATAGCGCACAGATATTTAAACAAAAAAAAAAAAAAAGAAAGAAAAGTGCAGATAATTAATCGACGAATCTCTCGAAATCGTGAGAATTATTAAAATGAAGCGGGACGATTAAATCACATGCTGGATTAAACGACTAAACGTGCAATTTTAATTTGTATTACAAACACAATTAAAAGTCACGAGGCTGCGCGACGTAACACGTGGGAATCGAATGGCAGGTAAATCGGAACGACAGCTTAGAGGGGTTCGAGACAATGAAAATCTCAACGAAACCAACGTCGTCGAAGACGGCCGAGCGAAGCGAGTGCAACCTGGTGCGCTCGCCGAATCTCGAAGAACAGGAGGAGCCGGCTGTCCCGTGGAAAGATCCTGGCAAGGCGAAAACGCAGGACGAATCAAAATTATCTATAAGTACTAGCATCAAGACTGACGCGAAAGACAGTGAGATTGTTCTAAAGGACAGACTATGCAGGAGCAAGAAGATCACCTGCCAGGACACGATACACGAGTACGACGAGGACGATGGCCTCACCATGGAGAAAGTTGGCAGGTAACTAGACAGAGTAATATGCGAGCCGTTTATCTCAGAAACTGGCTCTCGAGTCCATTTTCCAAAGAAAAAAAAAGAAAAAATCTGGCTGTTTTAATATTATATTATATTTACATCAAACATAAATATTACTGACGTTTAATATTATTTACATCATCTAGATTGTCTTTTCACTTTTGTAAGCAAATTGTAGCTATATATATACTTGAAATCACTGAGATTTTGTTTACACAAGAAAATTAGAAGATTTTTATTTCGAAAGTGACTCGAGTCCCATTCTAAGTGTTTGAAAATGACAGGAAGTAAAATTTTATGAGGTGAGAGCTATATTTTGTTTGTTATTAAAGTAGCAGCGTTCGATTACTTATGTGCTCAGTGACTTTTTTTTAAATGACAATAACTCTGTTAGATATAGAGTTTCATTTCGACTAAACGGCTCGTATATTTTATTCTTACTGAGGCTTGTTACTGCTAACTAATTTTTCGAATTTATCGTTCAAAAATGTGTAGACTGAAGTATGAAGCTTGCAGAGAGAGGGAAGCGATGAGCAGATATTTTTAGCTGATTTTCTTACATCAATGTCACTTTGTAGCTAAAGTTATAAATATCTTAATCTGACACAGTTGAAGACTGACAAAGTAAATAGAAATTATTAACAATATTATAATATTGTTGGGAAGCGATATTTCACTACCTTCGATAATTTCATATTGCAACAAACGATAATTTGAAGATCATATGGGAGAACAAATTAAATAAAGAAAGTAATTTCGATGTACTTGCTTTGAAGGATATTAATATAATACAGTTGGTACAACTATAAACGAAATTATCATTTCAACAGGAAAGAACAGATTCAACCCCAAGCAAACAATTTCAAATTATACTTATACACACACTTCTCGTCTGATCGTTCGATATTTTCCTTCACGTTTTCTGCAACTTTCAAAAATCAACGATCAATGAGACGAACTTTAATTTCTCTCGACACGTTGACCAACGAAACCAACCATTGTTTTATACTATAGTATTTTTATACTGGATTGGCGCAGTAATCGGTAAATATTTTTCGATAAAGATACCTCGAGGCGCATCCGGACGCAGCGGAGGCCTGGTTCCGCGAGAACGCGAGCCCCGAGCTTCGTCAACGAATTCAAGGCACGACAGCTCAGGCCAAGTCAACGTCGAAGAACGTGCACCAAGAGGAGAGCCTTCTGAGCCGCAGCAAACGGAACAGCGTCACCTCTGACCTGTTCCAGAGTTGGCTGGCCTCCAGTTCGCCGGCGAAGCGCAGCAAAAGCCCCAGCAGGTAAATCAACATCTACTTGTCAAAAATAACAAAAATGTCTACAATCGAAGTTTCACTGGTGCGAAAGGAAAGTTCATTTAAGTTCGAGTGAAGCTGAACTTTATTGGAATTCGAACTTGACTCGAATCTCGTATATATTAATTGGTTGTATTATTTCGTGTCGTGTCGATAATTAGAATTCTTGGACTAAGAATGGGTATTGACACCTCTTGCGCTGGACGTCGAGTGGCTTTTGTCCCAAATATATTTAAATGTAATGTATTAATATTATAGTATACTGTATTATATTAATATTAATATATTAATATAGTATATTATATTAAAATTAATATATATTATATAATATTATGTTAATATTAATATTATAGTATATTTTATTAACATTAATATTATATTATATTACACTATATTAATATTAACATTATAGTATATTATATTAACATTAATATTATATTATATTACACTATATTAATATTAACATTATAGTATATTTTATTAACATTAATATTATATTATATTACACTATATTAATATTAATACTATAGTATATTTTATTAACATTAATATTATGTTATATTACATTATATTAATATTAACATTATAGTATATTATATTAACATTAATATTATATTATATTACACTATATTAATATTACTATTATAGTATATTATATTAACATTAATATTATATTATATTACACTATATTAATATTAATACTATAGTATATTATATTAACATTAATATTATATTATATTACATTATATTAATATTAATACTATAGTATATTATATTAACATTAATATTATATTACACTATATTAATATTACTATTATAGTATATTTTATTAACATTAATATTATATTATATTACATTATATTAATATTAATACTATAGTATATTATATTAACATTAATATTAATATTAATATTATATTATATTACAAATGTAATATATTTAAATGCAATCCAGGCAAAACATGATGATAATTTCATCACTTCTTAATAGTTTCTATCTCAGCGGCGAGTTTGAAAGAGATAGAAACGAATTATTGCATACGGCTCGGTCACTCGTTACGGTCCGCGAGCCAATTGCCAGCGCAGGGCGGTTGATAAATTTAGAGGAAAGAAAAAAGCGGGAAAAAATGAATTTCGAATTCAACCCACCTTTGACGTAAACTCAGGAGTTACAGCTCGTTGATGGGGCGAAGGGAAGAGCTCAACAGGTTGGACGAGAGTGACTTGTTCATGGAGTTGATCAGGGATGTGGCGAACGAACTGGACATCAACGTTCTTTGCCACAAGATCCTGGTGAACGTCGGCCTGCTCACGCATGCCGATCGTGGAAGCCTGTTCCTGGCCAAGGGACCTCTGGAGGATAGATATCTGGTTGCGAAATTGTTCGACGTGACGCAGGACACTGAATTGGAGGAGGCTGTTCAAAGGGCGAAGAACGAAGAGATTAAGATCCCCTTTGGAGTTGGGATCGCTGGCTACGTGGCTCAAACTAAGGAGATCATCAACATCAAGGATGCTTACAAGGTTCGAGCGAGAAATTGACATTGGTTTCTAATTAGTTTCACTTTGCTCAGGTCGATTGGCTTTGAATGATACGTCAAGAGTACGTCAAATTTTCAGATATAACACTATGATTGATTCCGATAAAATATTAAAATTTAGAGAAAGAGAGAGAGAGAGAGAAAAGATTCGTTGATTAATAAATAATATGGAGTGAATTCTCTATCAAGCATTTCTTCGTAAAACAGATAAAATATTTAAATATCTCTAGGTCGAAAGTGATTGTTTTCGAACGTTTCTTTCTAGGATCCAAGGTTCAATAGTTCCATCGACATGAGAACGGGTTACAAGACAACGTTGATTCTATCTATGCCTATCTGCAATTACGAGGGGGACGTGATTGGTGTTGCTCAAATTATAAATAAGACTAATGGTAGCAATGAATTTACTGACAGAGACGTCGAGGTGTTCCAGAGGTCAGTAAATACACTCAATTGTAGTATAACGTTTTCTATTATAAAAAAAAGTGGGCCAGAACAGAGCTTGCGTGTAGCATAAACTGTCAGGCAGTAATTTAATATCGATGAAAATTATAAAAATGTAAAAACACTTGTATTAATCTTGAGAATAAATTGCTATATCGATATAAAAGATATTAATTCGATTATTATATTAAGAATATTGTTATTATTATTTTAATATTAATATCAAAGGTATTAATTACTATATTAATACAAAAAACATTAATAGAAAAACAAAAAATAAGAACGACGTAAATGTTTAAATATAGCAAACTATCTAGACACAGTATCCATCTAAAATATGATTGAAAACATCGGAAAATATATACTGTGCAACGCTAATTCCAGGTACCTGACATTTTGCGGAATCGGGATACAAAATGCACAACTGTTCGAACTGTCGGTGCAGGAGTATCGGCGAAACCAGATCCTGTTGAATCTGGCGAGAAACATATTCGAGGAACAGAACAATCTCGAATGTCTTGTCACGAAGATAATGACCGAGGCGAAGGAGCTTCTAAAATGCGAAAGATGCGCGGTGTATCTTCTAGATCTCGACTGCGGCGAGGCAGTAAGTTCATTCGAATAATCCACCTCGACGTACGACTGACGAAGCAAATGAAACAAATTTTTTTTTTCTTTTTTTTTTCATAAATCTGTAATTCTCTCTCGCTCGATTATTGAATACAGCATGTTGAATTGAGCAATAAATATTGAGCGGCGAGAGAGGATCTCTCGATGCCCTTCGATAGGATCAGCGAGGAACGTATAATAAGAGATCCTAAGTTTCGTTTCAGGGACACCTCGAAAAGATCGTCGAACGTCCGGGAAAGTCGACGCAAGAAACCCGGAAACCGCTGTCGAGGAGAGAGGTGAGTGACACCGGCAACGTGTTGCTCAAATTCGTAAGTTTGATCATCTTTTTCTTCTTTCCTGGCGGCTCAGAGTAACAACATCGAGATGGAGGATATATTCCAACAGCACGTGAGTAAACCCTCTGAAAGGTGTACACCATCTTGTCTCGAATTTCACTTCACTGAGAATTTCAGTTTGCAGTTTCTTCTTTTCTTTGTTTTCTTTCTATTGGCTCATCACGAATTCCGGAACGTTCAATTTTTATTGAATTCTCTAACAAAGATCAAGCAGGTTCAAATTAATTGCTGACTCTCATTTTACTACTGAATTATTTCCTTTATAAGCTACAATCGTGAAAAAGGAATCCAAAAATGTCCTCCTTGACATTTCTTTCATTTTTCAAGTTTCGAGTAATTCCTGCATCGTTTTCAAATCACGAAGATTCCTTTTATACTAGTGTCTGTTACTCCAATACATTTTTTTTTTTATATCTTGATATTTAAATTTCTGAACATTCTAATCACGAAAAAAAATTATTTTCCATTTGTTTTTTCCATATAAATCCTACAATACAGACTTGTATTTTAATTTATTCTCCTTGAAAGTATCTACTTTTCTAATACATCCTTTATACTTCTAATATATTTATCATGATAATTGTATATTTCTATAATTAAACAGTTAAATACTTTGTTTTTCCATATAAATCCTACAAACTTGTATTTTAATTTATTCCTCGTGAAAGTATCTATTTTTCTAATACATCCTTTGTACTTCTAATATATTTATCATGATAATTGTATATTTCTGATAATTAAACAGTTAAATACTTTGTTTTTCCATATAAATCCTACAAACTTGTATTTTAATTTATTCCTCGTGAAAGTATCTATTTTTCTAATACATCCTTTGTACTTCTAATATATTTATCATGATAATTGTATATTTCTGATAATTAAATAATTAAATACTTTGTTTTTCCATATAAATCCCACAGACTTGTATTTTAATTTATTCTCTGTAAAAGTATCTACTTTTCTAATACATCCTTTATACTTCTAATATATTTATCATGATAATTGTATATTTCTGATAATTAAATAATTAAATACTTTGTTTTTTCCATATAAATCCTACAAACTTGTATTTTAATTTATTCTCCTTGAAAGTATCTACTTTTCTAATACATCCTTTATACTTCTAATATATTTATCATGATAATTGTATATTTCTGATAATTAAACAGTTAAATACTTTGTTTTTCCATATAAATCCTACAAACTTGTATTTTAATTTATTCCTCGTGAAAGTATCTATTTTTCTAATACATCCTTTGTACTTCTAATATATTTATCACGATAATCGTATATTTCTGATAATTAAATAATTAAATAATTTACGTCTTTCGGTTCTTAATGAATCAACGACAAATTTCATTTCCCAAGTAACTCGATCTCATCCTCCTTGTCACGTTAAAAATCTCCCTTCTTTCTCGTGAATATTCCTAGGCACTGAACGACACGAATAAATTCACTATGATCTTCGAGATGGGCAACGAAACTCAGGAAGCTAAAGTGTACAGACCTAGCGGAAGCGATCTATCGAATCCCTTGGGCCAGATCGCAAGATACGTCGCTGCCACTGGTCAAATACTGAATATTGGTGACGTGACCACGTGGCTGAAGAAGGACGTCGTTCAGGCCGGAAGTGAGCCCATCAAAAGCATCCTCTGCATGCCGATAGTTAATGGACAGAGGACCGTGATCGGCGTTGCTCAGTTAATCAATAAGGTTGCTCTCTCCATTCTTTTTTCTTTTTTTTTTTTTTCTTTCTTTTTACACTAAATACCACAACATTCTCTGCTTCTTCAATTATGTCTGCGACGATAATCCCAAGTGGTAATGATAGTCCAAAGAGCAGCCGATACAGAATGAAAATCTTCTCTATTTATAAATTCGAGTATGTTCACTTTGGATATTCTTCACTTTTCGCGACGAAGTATTTAACTCGGATCGAGATTCTTCAATGTTCGAAACTTTCTTTTCTTCTTCTTCTGTCGAGGAATTTGACCACTGACTCTTCTCTAGTTTCTACTGCAAAATAATCGATCCAACATGAAGACACGTGTACATATATTCACTATGATTAATCCTCGTTTCTTCATAGCGACGCGTTTAATTAAAAAGAAGCACTTTATCCAGATGCTCATAAAGTGCGAAATAAAAAATTCTTCACCGTGATTAGTCTTCTCTCAACGAAGCGACCCAATTAAAAATGACAATTTCCAAACAATTTCTGACAATTCGAATGTTTAAAACCAATCTTCTACCAATTATAATGCCAAATATTGTCGCGAGTAATTGCGATTATTATCTGGCCGATAAGGTCGAAAGAATTCAACAACTAACGTCGACAAACCATTGCACAGGACAACGGAACGTCGTTCACGGACTCGGACGTATCCATCTTCGAGGCGTTCGCGATTTTCTGCGGCCTTGGGATCCACAACACCCAAATGTACGAGTCAGCTTGCAAGCTAATGGCCAAGCAGAAGGTGGCCCTCGAATGTCTGAGCTACCACGCGACAGCCAGCAACGACGACACGCTGAGACTGACCTCCGAGCCGATACCGTCCGCGGAATCCTACAATCTGTACAGTTTCACCTTCATCGACTTCGATCTGACCGACGAGGACACTTGCCGGGCGACGATCCGAATGTTCAAACAATGCGACCTGATCCAAAAGTTTCACATCCCCTACGAGGTGTTCTGCAGGTGGATCCTCAGCGTGAAGAAGAACTACAGGTGACGAACGTTTCATTGTTAAATTAATCAAAAGACATTGCAGTACATTGATTTACAGTACATTGATATCTCGTCGAGTTAATTGTCAGATCGTTTCACAAGCAATGGTGTTCTGTTTGATTAAGGTATGATTGATGATTTTGTAATTTTATAGAAAGAGAGAAAAGTAAACAGTTTCTTATGTATTGTAACATGTCAGTCTTGTTTGTTATTTCGACAAAGAGAATATTCAATGCTCTGAGAAAATGAGCATTTATATTTTATACATATATATAAAACTGTAAATATATTTATATGTAGCAAACGTTTTATATTTTGTTTAGACTTGAGATATTTTCTAATATTTTAAGAGTATAAATATTGGCAAATAATTAGTACAAATAGAGAAACTTTTAACTTTGAACAAAGTTGCTTGAAACTTTTAAAATACCAAAAACTGTATCATGCTAAAGTATTTATAGTAAAGCATTTATATTTTATATACATAAAACTGTAAATATATTTATATGTAGCAAACCTTTTATATTTTGTTTAGACACGAGATATTTTCTAATATTTTAAGAGTATAAATATTGGCAAATAATTAGTACAAATAGAGAAACTTTTAACTTTGAACAAAGTTGCTTAAAGCTTTTAAAATACCAAAAACTGTATCATGCTAAAGTATTTATAGTAAAGCATTTATATTTTATATATATATATATAGAAAATTGTAAATATATTTACATGTAACAAACGTTTTATATTTTGTTTAGACTTGAGATATTTTCTAATATTTTAAGAGTATAAATATTGGCAAATAATTAGTACAAATAGAGAAACTTTTAACTTTGAACAAAGTTGCTTGAAACTTTTAAAATACCAAAAACTGTATCATGCTAAAGTATTTATAGTAAAGCATTTATATTTTATATACATAAAACTGTAAATATATTTATATGTAGCAAACGTTTTATATTTTGTTTAGACACGAGATATTTTCTAATATTTTAAGAGTATAAATATTGGCAAATAATTAGTACAAATAGAGAAACTTTTAACTTTGAACAAAGTTGCTTGAAACTTTTAAAATACCAAAAACTGTATCATGCTAAAGTATTTATAGTAAAGCATTTATATTTTATATATATATATATATAGAAAATTGTAAATATATTTACATGTAACAAACGTTTTATATTTTGTTTAGACTTGAGATATTTTCTAATATTTTAAGAGTATAAATATTGGCAAATAATTAATACAAACAGAGAAACTTTTAACTTTAAAAAAAGTTGCTTGAAACTTTTAAAATACCAAAAACTGTATCATGCTAAAGTAATCAAACATAAGTATTTATTGCATGATACAGTAAATTAAATTATACATATAATATAATATAATATACAAATACCTAAATACCCAATACCTAAATATTTTTAGAATCAATGCGTATAGAACCGTTTATTACAAAAATATACAAATTGCGCGGTACAAAGTGTAGAATGCTAGTCGTTTCGCTGCTTTCATTTCTTCTTATCTTCCAATTTGCAAAACATCCGCAAACAATCCGCCGATCGAATAATCAAATTTAATTAAAACAAGAGCCAACCTTTGGAACCTTGCTGCCAGCATGGGAACCTCATTCATCCTGACTATTTTTAGGCCGGTCAAGTATCATAATTGGAGGCACGCGTTGAACGTCGCCCAGACGATGTTCGCCATGTTGAAAACCGGCAAGATGGAGCAGTTTATGACCGACCTTGAGATTCTGGGACTCCTGGTCGCCTGTTTGTGCCACGACCTAGACCACCGTGGGACGAACAACGCGTTTCAAATGAAAACCGAGTCGCCGCTGGCTATCCTCTACTCAACGAGCACCATGGAGCATCATCACTTCGACCAGTGTGTCATGATACTGAATTCGGACAGCAACAACATCTTCCAGAATCTGTCGATGGAGGACTATAGGAAGGTGATGAAGGTGGTGGAAAGTGCGATACTCTCTACCGATCTGGCGGTTTATTTTAAGAAGAAGAACAAATTCATGGAATTGATCGACGAGGGAGAGTTCGACTGGCAGAGCGAGGAGAAGAAAGAACGTAAGATTAATTATCAATGATTACCCCGTGACCTTTGCGCCTCTTCTTCCCTCTTCCGTATGCATATCTCATGATGTACGAGACACAGGCCTGAAGAATGATTTCAATATGACCCTGATATATTGATGAAATGTCGAACATGAGCGATTGAATGCTCTGTCTGATGATGAATTACTGTTTTTTTTTTTTTTTTTTATAACAGAAATCTGATGTAACTGACTGGGGTAGTATGTGCCTATAATGCTACCAATTTCAACATTTCTATGTCCATGCTATGAAAGATTTATTGCACAGTTATTAGTTTACCTTTTATAATTATCATTACTTGTCTGTAGACTCATGATAAAACTTTAGACTTGCCTAGATGATGACAAATTTAATACGTATATTGTTATAGAATTATTGTTAATCAAATTTAGTTGTTATATATATATATATATACGTAGAAATTCAATGATCATTTTCCTATAATCGCAATGAAACCAAATCTATTTCTATGCATCATGGAAAAGTTAACTCTAGAAGCCGTACGTTGCTCTAAATTCAACACCTCACTCCCGTACACCTATAGACAAATAAAAATCGTGAAGCCGTACAGTACCTATAACGAAACTCAATCTATAACCTTACGTGCATAGTGAAATGAAATCTCGAAGCCTTACACATATCCATAATGCGTCAAATTCAGCGTCTGTTTCTCTCTATCCATCAACTAAAGCCAACGATGTACAGGAGGAAGGGTGGCCGTGTACATCATTTCACAACTACAACAATCACACCGTATTAAAATCAAATCAGAACAAACATTATTTATCGCGCAAAGTCAAAGGTTCCAGTTACACACAAATACCTCGAATAATTTCCTTTTAATTTCCAGTGCTATGCGGAATGATGATGACGGCGTGCGACGTGAGCGCCATAGCAAAGCCGTGGGAGGTGCAACACCGGGTAGCCAAGCTGGTCGCTGACGAGTTCTTCGACCAGGGCGACCTGGAACGTCTCCAGTTGAACCAGCAGCCAGTGGCGATGATGGACCGCGAGAGGAAGGACGAGCTACCCCAAATGCAAGTCGGCTTCATCGACGTTATCTGTCTGCCTCTGTACAAAGTGCTCTCGGACACGTTCCCGTGGATCATGCCACTGTACGAGGGCACCATGGAGAACAAGAAACACTGGCAAGACCTGGCCGAGAAGGTGGAAATGGGGCTGACCTGGATCGATCGCGACACGATCGACGAGCCGGTCGAAGAGTTCGTCTCGTACGAGCCCAAGGACATCGAGTTCACCGTCACAACGTTGAACTGCGCGCACGTGGACAGAAAGGAGGCCGCCGAGAAGTCGGCGTTGGGTCGATTCGCTTCGCTGAGGAAGGGTGGCCGCACGCTGACCAAAGGCGTCCGACATCGAATCAGCAGGTCGCTGTACGCTCGTAGCACGCCGGAGGACGCCGCCAAGTCCAAGGCGTTGATCCCCGACAGAAAGAGCCGGAACAAGTTGTGCTTGCTCATTTGACGGTTCACGTCCACCACGCTCGAGAGCATACCGGAATGATGAACCAGAGAAACCATGGAACGTGTTTGCCAGAGAGCTCG
Organism: Tetragonisca angustula; assembly: GCA_036937485.2. Lineage (NCBI taxonomy): Eukaryota > Metazoa > Arthropoda > Insecta > Hymenoptera > Apidae > Tetragonisca > Tetragonisca angustula. The sequence continues at coordinate 800,534 of JAWNGG020000108.1, read as the reverse complement.
ACGATTTTGTTCGAAGACCGGCTCCGGTGGATCTTGACTGTCTAACCGGATGCGCTTCGCTTCAGCTAGGTTGAAACTAGTGTCACTCTGCGACGAGATTGGACCTTGGCCGCGGTAATCTCGTGACTGTTCATAGAGAATCTACGGGAGGACCTACGTAGAGTGTAAAATTCACTCGAGAGCGGAGAGAACCCCGAGGTGGAAGACTTTTGGAAAATCATTGGCGAACGAAACGGGAGTTTCGCAGCTGGTGATTGCTTCCCCTCGTCTGCCTCGAAAAATCAAAACCTTCACCAGAGTAAACGTGGAATTGAAACTTCCTTGGGCTGAAAAGTAGGAAATATTTCAGGATCATCGAGAGAGAGAGAGAGAGAGAGAGAAAGTTGAAGGCGGAACGCGCTTGCAGATTTCGTTTCAAGACTGTTTCCGAGTCTTTAGGCGAGAAAATTTAGACGAGTAGTCAATGTCTAGGTAGTTAGACCGATCGGCGACGAGTCAGACGACCTTCATCGATTTCACGGAGAGAGAAATAAAAAGAAAAACAAAAAAAAAAGAAAGGAACGCGATGGTGGTCGACGATGGTGCGGATTCAATTTTGACAATCTTTTTTGTATTACATCTCGATACCTTACTAGGATAATCCGGAGATAGAACGAGAAGAAGCGAAGACGAAAAGAACGTCACGGACAACGCGATTTATAAATTGGAGAGGCGACGCTGGGCATTTTTATATACTAATGGAGTATAGGCGAGGGAAAAAATAGAGAGACACGAATCGTGAAAAACGATAGGCATTTTTATAAATCCCAGAGAGGAGAGTGAAGGGGGGGGGGATTAATAAATGAGACAGAAAACTGTTGGACTCCCGATGACACGTTGCATTTCGATTCCATGCGTTCCTAAAATAGTACTTGAGAACCTTGAAGAAGTACTTGAAACCAGTCGGCTGACACTTCAACATGACGCTGGAGAAAAATAAAACACGCGATCTCGCATTCAACTTTTGTTCTTCTATTTTTCTTTGGTTTTTTTTCTTTCTTTCTTCTTCAGGCACCTATCTCTGTTTTTCCAACGTCGATGAATTATCATCGATCCGTGTATTTCCTCTCGTTTCAACGATCGTTGTTCACAGAACAGGTGGAGAAACTCGAAGAAAATTCGACGAATCTTCTACTGCATCGAACGATCGACAGCTGTTAATTATCGTTTTACTGTCGCGACGTTACGTGAAACGGGTATTCCCTTGGTGGAAACTAAGAGGATACAAGCCAGTCTGTGCTAACGTAAGAACAAGAATCAATCAGTTAATCGCAAATAGTTTGAACGCGGTGTTTAAAAAAAAAAAAACGAAAAAAATACAAATAATACGTGAATTCGACAGCAATCGAACGGAGACTGGTTTCTAGTCTTTTGATCACCGTGTACGAAACATGCCTGTCAGAGACTATCGCACACGATTAAATAAAATCTGAATGTGCTCAAAAGTTTTGGGCTTCTCTTCCTCCTCGTCGTCGTCCTTTCTCCCCTTCTTTTCTCTAGAAATAAGTTCGTTTGAAATTAAAAAGAGAAACACTTTCGACAAGCATTAAGAGGAAAAGAAAAGAAAAAGAAACAAAGTAAACACTGTTGGAGTGCGAAGAGAAACGTGTATGGAGTATGTTTGATCTGTTAGGGATGCAGGACTTTCGATATTCAAAGGACATTCTTTTTTAATTAATGAAAATTTCACAATTTCTTAATACCGACGGCTTATAATGAAATTTTCATCCTGTGGTGATTGACGGTGGATCATTGATGATTCGCAACGATGACGCCACGTTGCCATTGATGATTACAAATGATTACAACACGTGGAAACGAGTTGTTTGGCGGTAAGTATTAACCATTCATTTTCAATCACCAATGACACAGAAAGAAGAAATTCTTGCTTTCTTCGGTGATTATTGCAGATCATCCATAGTCCACGCAAGAGTTTTCATTTTTCAATGGCTTGTCGTGGATCACCGGACATGATCTATGGAAGAAACAAAATGTACAGATGACATCGATGATCCACGACAACGCACACAAAAGATCATTACATCAAGATCGTTTCTGTTTCGACAGAGTAGTCCCCTCAGCCATGTGACTTTTACGCAGCTTTTTATTATGAAAACATTTAGAAATTACATTCGAACGATGGTGTCCTTTACACAGTAACGAATCGTCAAACGTTTCTTTTTCTTCTTTTTTTTTCTTTTTTTCTTTTTTTTCTTTTTTTTTTTTTTGGTCCTACGATTAAATTAAGTATAACAAACGGTTTTCTCTCCTCATCGTCCTTTCTTTTCTTCTTCTTTTTTTTTTCTTTCTTTCCTCTCTTGATACTCCGTGTGTCGACGACTTGAATTCGCTATTTACACATTTATGCAACGTTCGGTTGCATAGCAAACGAAAGAAAGAGGAGCCTGACACGCGCAACACTACGACACTGTTCGACAATTATCTTCATTTTTGGTTTTTTTCTTTTTTTTTTTCGTTTTCTTTCATAAGACGAGAAACGTGTTCCTTAGACACTAGAGATTTTCATTTCGTTTTGATCTCCCATTCACTTACTGAACGTAAGAGATAGATAAGTAGATAGAGAGAGAAGTGAAATAGAGAGAGAAAGAGAGAGAGAGAGAAAATGTCGAGGCAGTGACGCGGCTATTTGGCAAGACTCTTTCACCTTGTCGTACGATTTATGTGGAGCAAGCTCCATTTATAATCACCGTGACCAAGGACGAAGCCGAGTTTTACCCTAGGCGCAGTAGAAAATTAATGTTCACACAGTAGTAAGTATACCTGGGCGCTGAAACAGCCGTCGAAACGTTCTCGTGAATAACGATACACCGGTTAGTCAATATTGTTCAAAAAAAAAAAAAAGGAAAAGTTTCGAGGCTTGTCGACTGAGATCATACCACATCGCTTCATCGAGAGAGGAAGAGAAAAAAAAAAGAAAAAAAAAACGAACGTACGAAAAACCGTAAAGAGTACGTGAGAATATGTCGAGCACACGGTTTTGCAAGAATCCGACAAGAAAAAGCTTGCTTAAGTCTCGCGCGAGTTCGTAGAAAAATATCAAAAAAAAAAAAAAAAAAAAAAAAGAAAAAGGTAGAAGATTCCACACGCGCATACAACGTGATTACAATTATGTACAACCAGGCACCGTACAACCAGGTGCATGCGAGTTCATCCTTGATCACAATGCTCGCACCGTCACGTTGATTCGATACAATACAATCTACATTTTTTTTTCTTTTTTCTTTTTTCACTGACAATTCACCGTAATTTTCTTCGTTTTCTTCTTCTCCTTTTTCTCTCTTTCCGTTTTTTTCCGTTTCTTTCTTCCCCTTTGTACAATTTTTCCTTTCCCCTCTTCCAGCCAATCCAACGGAGGTTTCTCTGAGCGCAAGATACATTCGTTTGTGCCGGCAAATTTCAACCTTCCGACGACCCGATTCGGTTGATCTGTTCCGCTCTAAACGGAGAGATTATCACATCCACGGCAAGTGAATTCGTGTCGTGTTATCACGGACAACGTGAGCGAAAGCTCACGAGAAACGTGATCGTGGAACAGAAGCATCATGGAAGATACAAACGCGGAGAACGGTTAAGCTTTAAACGGAGTCGAACGAAGCGAGTTTGAGAACTTATATACGTATGACGCGAATAAATGTCTGTCAGTACTTTGACGGCGATACGCTGAGTCAAATTCGAGACCAAGAAATTTAGCAATTTCGGTACTGGCGATTGGTACTCGAATTTGATTCGCGCGTGGGTCGTCTGTTAAATGCAGATGACGATATATATATATATATACATATATATATATATATATATATATATATATATATATGTATAAAGTCTTTCAACGAACGGTAAAAAAACTTTAAACGTTTGCTCGATGTGCAAAGAAGCTGGGTGTGCGAGTAAAATCTGCACATACGTTACACTGATCTCGATGATGCATTCTATGGACAAAGGCATGACTCTTTGACAAAGACACATCCAGATTCTTCGCGTCAATTGTTTACACTGGTATTGTTGTATGCATAGAAAATTGAACTTATATAAATGGCCTTGGTACGCAACCACGATTTGTCCCAACTCAGTGCACGAACACCATAGATACAATAATCGACCACAAAACATACATGCAAAGAAAAAGTAACGGCGTCCTCTGTTCCCCAGACAAATCCTGTATTTTCGTTCGATCGAACATACACGTCCGGCTTAAAACGAAATGAGTCGAAGAAGTCAACTTCTGTTTGCGTCGTTGCATGTATGTTTACAGTATCATTCGCTGAAAATGTAAACTGTTTTCTTTTCTTTTTTTCTTTCTCTTCCGCCCTGTGAATTCCTCCAGCGAAATTCACATTGCACGAGTTAAACTGTAAAGCAGGAGTTGGAGATTTGAACGAAATTTCTGTCCAGAGACACTCATCATCAGCTCATGTAGGTTTCGCAATTCCAGCAATGTGGCAGAGGTGCGCGGATCACATAAAGAACTCCCTGGATCGGCTAATGTGCAGTCACGACGCAGGTCTGTCCAGTACTGAAATTTCTATTAGCCTAAGGCCGCGCATTACAGGATCCGTCAGTAACAGGCCACGCGGCTTGTAGACTCTGTCATTCTGTTCACTAACAAACTTCGCCACTTTTCGTAGACACTTCTCGTAATGAGTCTCTGTACATATGTAAATTAAATAACCAGTGAGGCAAGCGAGGCAGCCTTCGCAGTACGTGGAACAACTGGCTCGTTCGGCTTCTGCGAAGTAGTTGTTCAACTGAGTGATCGTGTACTCGAACGACTGTCTGTCCAGCTAAATTCAGAAACAAATACATATTCCATAAATGTGATGCAGATTGGTGCGTTAGTCGGAAGCAAATACATATTCCATAAATGTGATGTAGATTAGTGTGTCAGTGCCTACTAACTCGCTCGTGAAAAGGTAAAATCACTGAGGGGATATGTTTCCGTAACTGCTGGCCCTGACGTGAAATACTTGAAGATAAAAAGCATGAGAGATCAGTAGAATGAAACTTACATTGTCAATGAGGCAAGTCTGAGATAACGTTTTCTTTGCAATTCAATAATGAAAACGGAGATAACCAAGAATGTAACCTCGATACGTGGAAATGGAACTTTTTTCAGGTACATACTCTGCTCTCCAATTCCGTGGGAAATTGCGTCTGGAACTTAACCATAGTGCCTTCACTGTAGTCACGTTGTATAAAAACTTTCTGACAATTCGGCGGAGGCCCCCCACCTGCTTGCCCCCGGCCAGCTGACATGTCCTCCAGGGGTGTAAGGGCAGCGTGATTGCCCTGCAAGAATCAGATCCAATAAACATCTCGCCGCCAACCATTTTCATCGCTTTGAAAAATTACAATTCCCGCTTTCACACCGCTCGTTTTTTCGCCTCACCTTTTCCGTCACTGGCTTGCACGTCGAGCACATTTCTGTTTGCCTAACCATAAAAACCGCACCCAAGCTACCTTCTCGTCGCCGATCGTTTCGTGATCAATTTCACGTCTGTCGACGATCGACCAGTGACAACATCGCGCGACGTTCGATACTCGCAATGTAAATGGAACGCGAAAGAAAGTGGCGAGATAGACGTCTCGCGCGACGAATAGACTGACGGAAACACAGAAAAAAAGAAAGGGAGAGAAAAGGAGGCGAAAGGTGGACGAACTTACCAATGGCATTTTGAGCTTCGTCTTGGCGATTTGATGGGACTAGTCTGTCGAAAGTAACCTCGGCTGCTCGGTCGGAACGCAACGACGGATAGACGAAGACGGCTGGTCACTGAACCACAAATCTCCCTTGGAAAGCCACGGAGGACAGCGCTTTGACTGACGGGGACTACGACACGACACCGCCGCCATGAAACATGCGCGCGCAATTGAAACGTACGATTTACGTACGCGTGTCGTCTTTTGCAACATTTACGCGCGCTGGCTCGCTGCAATTGTTCCATTGTTGAATAAATTACAAATCGAACGCAGTTTTACAGCATTTTTTTCATTTCGTTTGTAATCTTTGATTATCACTTATAACCTTCGATTAGAATAGTATTAAATTAATAATTATTGTACCATTGTATCAACGATGTATTAACGATTTTAATTATAGCACAGACGAGATACAAAGCACGCGAACCTTGCATTTATGCACTTTCTACTGTTTTATGTTTTAAGAGTATGCCTGCCTTATCATTTTCATGTTGCATGCGATGTTATCGATTCAGCATGGCAACGTTAGTACAATGCAGAGGGCACAGGACGTTGTTCTAAGCTTGAACCACAGACGAGATAACACCTTTGCAAGTGGAGTGATATTTCTCGCAAACTACATTGAATATTGGAGTCATGAATGTTTGTGAACGCAATCGGTAACATCATCTTCGATATATCGATGTAACAAATGCAAATTGTCGGTGTAAATAATTAAAATTAATTATTTTCTTTAATGTGAATATAGAGAGATTAGTTCCACCATTTCGCCACAACGCAACGCTAGTGGTTGTTGTCCTGTAAAACCGGGAAATTTTCATTTGCGAGAAAGACTAGTCAAAAAAATTAATTTGTGTACTTTTATAATTACATGTTCGTCCCCTAAACTTTCGTCTCACGTCTCATTTGACTTGTGAAATGCATATATAATAAAAATTTGCGAATTCTGTTCAACAGGTGGAGACACCTGCTCCAATAACATTTAATTTTTAATAAACCAAATATTAATATACTAATACTAAATTATATTATTACCAAAGGGTATGTTAGATCTATTCTATTCTTCATTGATAATTATTTGCATACTTGCTTCTTTACTTGTCTATCTACTTTTATTTGAAATTGTTTCTTTTAGATGACGCTGTGGTATCAATCAGCTGATTCGTACATGTAAATTCACGCGTTCATCCCAGATGTAAAATCTGCCGAAATAAAACGAAACTCTAATTATTATCGAACTTCTGTCTGCGTAATGCCCTGATTTTCGAATTAATATTATAAATTGTAAAAAATTTGATAACTTAGAGAAATTTTTCACGAATTACGGTAATTTACGATATACACAACAATGTTCGTTAATCGCTCGCTCGAAGCCGTGAGTTTCAACTCGCAACTGTCCACTACGAAGTGCGTGCCTTAAATCTTATATTTTCGCATATATACATATATATATGTGTGTGTGTTTGAATTTAGAATCTTTTCATTTATTTTCATTGTTTAATATTTTTCAGATCGCAACAATCCGCGAACGTTCAAACAACAGAAATTGTTTATAATCAAAGCCCTGTGCAAACCGTTGAAACAAGAACCGTCGAGGTGCTCGCAGGTGTTTCGAGAACGAGTAAATAAATTTTGATTTTAATGATCTTACGTTTTCTAGACTCAAACCGTGACTGAAGAAACGAAGAAACCCGAGGTGAACTATGAAAGGTTAGCTCAATTTTTGAACAGAGTTACGCCAAGTATATTAGAAGTGTTAGACGAATCCTATGGAACCAATGCGTTTGAAGATTACGAGCCCAAGACTGATGATGATTCACTCACAAGCACACAATTCCTGCAAAAGATTAATAAAGTCGAATCAGATTCTCAGGTAGATATCTATCATCCTTTACACTTAATGCGTCTGTGATGCCTTTGTATTATTTGTATAATGTTTGTTTTTAGATAAAAGTCAGTGATATAAGTTGGAGCATCGGAGGTGGAACATTAGCCGTTTCTTATGGTATTCCTTATCATGAAACATGGTGTGACCATTTGTCCAAAATACAATTGTACAATCAAACAAAAGAGGGTATTTTCACGGATAATCCAAATAAAACATTGGAAACAAATGCCTGCGTAACGACATTGGCTTATCATCCAACTGAACCATCCATTATAGCTGTTGGCTTGTTCAATGGTAATTAGGCATTCTTCAAATGTTTTATCATACAATTGAAGCGAGAAATCAATTTGGGAAGTTATTAAAAATAATATACCTACTTTTCATCATTGTTTGCATTTAACCGAGATGGCTCAATAACAGCAGTCACTTGCCAAGCGAAACACCTCGATTCAAAAATCCAATCATTCAAATATATCTTTTTTTTATAAAAATAAATTATTTGTAATAATAAATAAATGAATTTGGTAAATGTGCGTAAATATTATCTTGAAGAAGTATTTTTTCGGAAATATTCTCTGTCAAAACAAGCAAAATTCGGAAAAAATCATTAAAATACATAATTATCTATTCAATTATAATATTTCCAATAAAAAGGTATATATTAAGAAATATATACCCATAAATATTACTTGTATAAAGGTGATGTTCTTGTATGGAACTTGAGAGATGACATATCAGTGGCACCAACAACAGTTTGCACTCATGGAGATTGTGTATCTCAAGTGTACTGGAAAGCAAGAACAATAAACGACGTGTCGTTACTAGTGAGCTCTAGCAAAGATGGATACATCTTTATGCACAAAATGATGGCTAACTTTACAATTGCACGTGTATATAAACGGTAATTTCTTTTATACTATCAAGATGTTCTTAAAAAGATTTACAATCGCTTCATATTGTTTTAGACTGAAAGTAATCAAAGAGCACAATCCAGTAGAGAACTCAAGGCCACGTAGCGCAAGTGGAACACGCGAACGCGCTGCGGAATGCGGATTGTGCATTACAACCTTTGATTTTTCGTCGAGAGATCCAATATTCTTTATCGTGGGTACCTTATGCGGTGGAATATATAAATGTAGTTTAGATCGCGTTGCTCCGATTGAAAGTATGGACTTCTCCAATGAATTCTTAAGTTAAATAGCTCTGCTGTATTATAGTGATAACCATCTTTTCATTTTAGACGATGAAACTCTAATGGATCCTGTAATAGACGAGTATGAGAGACACGAAGGTAGCATTACGTGCATTAAATGTTCGCCGATACGTAATCTTTTTGTTACTGCTGGTACCGACAAAGAAATTCGCATATATGATTTTGAAGAGGTGACAATTTTTATTACGTAATTTTTATTACGATTACGTAAATTAAAATTAAAATATTTACGTAATCTAGCACACGAATTTACGATCGATTTCCTGTGAAAATACAATCGTGGGTTTAACGTGGATGTTCGGAGATCAAGATATTTTGGCAGCTTACGGTGCTGGCTCGGATATCAGATTATACAATGTCACTAATGGAAAATCCGTGACAAATGCAAATTTTGAAACGAGCGATAGACAAAACACCAGCTGCTTACGCGTGAATTTAAAGAAGTAAGCATACATTAGTAGGACAATAGATATATAGTTAACAATCTACATTACAATGTCATTTGTAATATTTCTTTTTACAGAAATATGGTGGCCATTGGTGACACACAGGGAAATATAGAAATTTGGAAAATCCCAAGGCAACTGTTGTAAGAATCTTAAATAATACGCGCTATAAATACGTATTATTTATGCACTGTATTACTAATATTATTATCTTGCAATCCACGTAAGAGTATATATTTATTGTATAATGAAATATATTACTTTTTATAAATATATTACTTTTCGCTGTTCTATTTTCATATTTCTTTCTAATAACGTGCAATACCTAAAATTAGACATTTTGACATTTAAATATCATAATACGTAACTTGAAGTAAACTTGAATCTAGTAAAAACAAATTCATTGCAAAAATGTATGACAGAAGCAATAGTTTGTTTTTATGAATTTAATACCTCATCAATTGCTAAAAAATGGACTTAGTAACTGCGGTACTGTGAATGAAAGTGACAACTGAATTTATATACTTTTTGCCTACACAGTATATAAGTCGTGTGAAAAATTCTGAAAATGACAGTCGAGATTGGAATTACGGAATTACGCAATTACTAGTCTTTGCACCTTTGCCACTTAACTATTGCGGTCTCTTAGAAGCAAGGTTGGCGATAAGTACTGTAAATATTGAACAATTGAATGTGCTTCTTGATTTATCTCGTGCCACAGGTACATAAATTTACCTAACATACAATGTATTCTTTTGTCCCACGATTTCGGTCTCCTATCATGACCCTCTTCTTATCTTATTTTGGTACCAGTTGTTTACTGTATTTAAAACACCACTAATTCAAGTTAGAATAAAACTGAAATATTGTTAATTGCACGTGTAATCATAGTATGTAACAAAAATATTCTTACAGTTAAAAATTCAGATTTTTTTAATGATAATTTCTAAGACATTAACTTCAGGGAATTCATAGTAGGATTCAATAAACGAATACTTCTATACATTGTATAAAAATATATTCATTAAAGGTCAGTTTTTGAAATAATAAAACAATAGCAATTGAATAAATACTTGAATTTCTTCGCCAAGCTATTGACGTGTAATCTTTTCAATTCCAGATCCACATTCTGTCTTCATTACTTATTCTCGTCGACGTCACAATTACATGTAAGCATGAAACGTCAAAGTACAGATGTACAATTCACGCGTTGCGTAATTATATAAATCTTGTTACTTGCATGTTTCATTGCAAAACAGAAAGTATGATATGAATTTTAATATATGCATGTAAGAGATCTATCATTTTGATAGAATCATATAGAGATAATCCGATAAAAGAATTTTTCACAAGGAGGTCAACGAAATCATTAAACTGATTCGCTTTTCTAGTGAAACGTGACACGCTTAAAACTTGGTTCACTGAACGTTCTATACTGGAATTCTTCCATGACCTTCTTCTTCAATTTCCATGCAAATGCGCTTGTCTCAATCATGTTGAACTGAACGCTATAATAAAAAGATACATACAATTAATATATAAAAATTATACCATTGGAAATATACATACCCAACACGATTACAAAGTCAAGTGAAATCCAACGGCATTGCAAAAGTGAAAAACAAGAGTTGCTAACAGTTCAGGTACTCAAAGTTCTCATCTTGGAAAATTCTATTGTTTGTACTTTCTAGATTTTTCTCCTGCAAGAGAAGGCGTTTGCCTTTTCGTTCTCAGAAGGATTTTAAATTTTTGTCCTGAAAAGGACAGATTGTTCTTTTTTTTTCATGTTTAGTTCAGCCGAGGAGCTGCCACTCCATAAATGAAGCATTTGCGGGCCCTGAGAAGGGCCCTAAAGAAAAAAAGAATAATAAAGAGGAAATGTGGACGGGATATGCGCAATATGTGTGTAAAGTATGGTATAAGAGAGGAACAGGATTTATAATATCATCATCGAAAAGTGTCAAGGGAAGCTAAATGCTTCTCTGCTGTGTACAATTTCGGCCAGTAGTTTTTGTCTTCGCTGTTATCAGAAGGGAAAATAATGGTAAAGGCGAAAGAAAAAAGAAAATAAAAAAGGAAAAAATGGGTAGGGAAAAAAGAAAGGCAAGATAGAGTGTCTACGATGCCAGGAAACGTTGAGAATTTTGCACTATTTCGTTCTTCCTGTGATTTCTCTTCTTCAGAAGAACGGATCCATTCACACGCGAGGGTGGACATCAAAAAATCTTCAATTTCTAACGTGTTTTTTTTTGTATTCACATGTGTATGCATGTGTGTACTCTCCCTCTACGATAAAATTGTATACAGATTCTCGCTCGCTGAGAAAATTTCCAGCTATCCACCAGCTCTTTCTCTCCCTCTCTCTCTCTCTCCTTTTGAATTTCTCTCAATGTAATTTCAGTCTCTCAAAGATTCTCGCACTTCTGTGTTTACTCTCATGATGAACGTATGCCGTGCGTGGCATACAGGTAGTATGCGATGGTAATACTAAGTATGAGCGCCCAGTGTTCATTCAATTTGAATTTTCCACATGTGACTTCATTGTAAACGCGCATCATTTTCTGATATTGAATCTCTTAATTCTGCATCTGTTTGTCGTTTTCTTATATACATAATACGTGTGTATATGGATGAGCATGTATACTTCTGTGTGTGTATGTATATATACGTGTCTGTAGTTGTGCTGTACTTTGAAATACTTTTCAAAAGGGAGTCAATTCTAACTTTTGACTCCCACGCGAATCGCCTCAGAAACTTCTGCTTTGAACTTTCTACAAAAAAGATCCTCGCGCCAACTCCTTGTTTCTAGACGGAAGAGAATCCAAGAATCTTTCTTCTCCTCCTTCTCCTCCTCTTCTTTGAAATCTCCTCAACTCATCTTTGAGCTTTCTCGGCGACTATTGCACACCAACGTTTCCAATCTTATATATATACTTCGTTCTTTGTCTCTCGACATTCTCTTCTACACTCTCATTCTGAACTCTTCTTTCATTGATATTCCCTTACTATTGTCATCAGTCATCCTTCCCATCCACTCTGTTTCTCACGCACGCTCCTCGCTGCTTTTATACATCGATTTTTTTTTTGGCGCTTTTTGTTCTCAAAAAGACATTTTTTTCTGGTGGTTTTTTAAAAATTCTCTCACACTCGCTCCGGGCTCGTTCGAAATCCGCTGTCTTCGCTTTACCTCCTCGTCAATAATCAACCTTGAAAGACATTATTATATCTCCGCCATTACTCGCGATTAATAATTGTCGTTCCACTCTACGATACAGTCGAATTTAATTTAACTCCTTTTTCTTCTTCTTCTTCTTCTTGCTTTCGTTTAATCATCGCCGACAATCGCTTCTTTCGCATCTTCTTCGTATTTCTTCCTTCTTCTCTACCAGTGTGATTACACGCTTACTATACTTTCTTCCCAAGAAAAAAAAAAAAAAAAAAGACGCGTGTATACGTACTCGAATAACAGTACCAAAATTACGATATATAAATGATTACGCTTTAGGTACGACTTGGATATCGCTATATTTTGTTCTCCAAGTACTTTTGCCCTGGCTGTCTTGCCAGTTCCCAGATCATCATTGTATCATCATTGTATCATCATCATCATCATCTTCATCATCGCCGTTCGCAATAATCATCTCGCTGCGTCGTAGGCTGTGTTTCGTCGCTCTAGCGGCGAAAACATCGAGACGATTCCTTCTGCGATAGGGAAAAAAAAAGACAGAAAAAAAAAACGGCAAAAAATAATTGCTCCTCTGTCGAACCTGGACGATTATTAATTATTTATCATACCATCGACAAAATCTCGCGTCTTCTCTTCACTTGTGCACGCGAGAACGTGTTATTATCTTGTCTCGTGGACACGACTCCTTCTCGCCCTCCTCCCCTTTCCGCTTCTTTGCTAATTTTACACAGTCTTGCCTGCACGTCGGACGCGCAAACACGAGACGATTGTTTCGCCAAGAAAACAACGGGATGCGCGTCGAGAAAGGTGGCCAATCGATATCTATTCTCGTCGATCGCGCAATCGTTTTGATCTCCCGTTATCCTCTTGTCTCTACTCTTTTCATCTCTACTCTACTTCTTCTTCTTCTTCTTCTTCTTTCCTCCTCTTGGTCCTCTCTTCGTTTCCATTTCCTATTTTTTTATTCATTCGAAGAAATAAAAGTTCGACAGGAGTTGCGTCCAGTCGAAATTCTCTCTCCTCCTCGACACAATATATACATACATATATATATATATATATATGTATAATATGATATAATATATATATACATATCACGATGCGAATGATTTGTTGGTAAATGTTGTGCATGCCGTTTCGAGAAAGATCGGCGATATATTGCAAACCGGAATGTACTTTTTATGAGTCTTCGGTGTACATACAGTAAGTTATATGTTCATTTTTCTTCTTTTCTTTAAAACACGAGAGCGACCAAGTTACAGAAACTCCATCCTTCGGAATGATACAGAAAATCTCGTTCTTGCGCGTAACGACGGTGTTCTATCTTCTTCTTTCGTTGCCACCCTTCTTCTTCTTCTTCTTTCGTTCGCTCTTCTTCTTCTTCTTTACAAGTTTCAGGCCGCGAAATTAGATCGCAAAAGACGTGTATCGATCGAGTCGTTGAAAACGTGGCGCTCGAAGGACACCGTATGCGCGGCAGCCATATTGTAAATGAACCTTTCTTCATACTCTTCATCCTCTTCTTTCTTCTCCCTTCTTTTACATAACAAAATATTCTCTTTCACAAATCGAATTTCATTTCACGTGCATGTGTGTGTGTGTATATATATATATATATGTATATATACACACACAATTATTCGTGGACCTCTTGTCCATTTTTCTTCCCTTGTCTTTCGCCTTGAGATCCGCTCTTCTCTTCGTAGTCGATCGATCCTCCTCCGAAAACAAAACAAATCACACGCGAAACGGGCAGCCTTAGTACGATTAGTCTTCCTTTACAATACAGTGTTTTTCTTATGTATGCGCGCGAGTCGAACCTTAAACGTTACTGCTTTTGCGAAATTTACGTACAATAATATATATATATATATACATATATATATATATATATATGTGTGTGTGTATGTGTATATATATATATATAATCTCTATTTTCCTATGTACCCTAAAACTTGACAGTAAATTGCATCGTGTCTGCGACGGAGTTTTATCAAAGAGACACGAAAGGGAAAAATCAAGCATCGTTATTGTTCTTTCTCGCCGTTATGTCGTTTTCTGTCTCTTCGTCGTTCATTCATACACATCTTCACATACACTCTCTCTCTCTCTCTCTCTCTCTCCCTCTCTCTATCTCATTCTACCTTATCGTCGTCTATCGCAGAAATAATCCGTGACTCCGTAAAATCCTAATTATATCTATATAATTTACTGTCTAACGATAAACTCGTCGCCGCTATTTCGTTGGGGGGAGGGGGCGGGGGGTTTATGGTGGTGGACGACAGAACAAAAGTTCTGACCTTCTGTGTGTATTTTTTTTTTTTTTTTGTTTTCTGTATAACCTTATCGGACTCGCGAAGCTTATGCTCTCGAAGACGACAGGGTTGATTACCAATATAGTCCATCGAATCTTCGTTTTTTTTTTTTTTGCACCTGTCTTCCTTCTTTCTATATATATATGTATATATGTGTATATATACATATATATATATATATATTTCTTCTTTTTTAAGACTCAGTCGAAATATACTTTTTAATGATTGTCGCGTCGAGATCACAAATCCGAAAAAAGATTGACGCGAGAAAAATCTTGGATTTCTTCTGTTCTTTTTTTCTGTGAACGCGAAAGACCTGCCGTTTCTCAAGAATAAGCTTCCTCGAATGGATAGTGCCCTTTGGCGCACCGTACCAAGCCTCGTTTCGTTTCTTTTAGCCTTCGTTCCTTCTCTTTTTTTTTTTTTTTTATGTACAGCCTCTGACGTTGTCGTTCGGTTTTAAAGCAGACCAGAGTTTCGCGGGACAATGCTCTGTACAGCGATGCTCGGTGTAAAATTGCAAGCTTACAAAATGTAGGAAAGAAAGAAGAAAGAGAAGACAAAGAAAAAGAAAAGAAACTGTTCGAAGAAATGCCACGTGGTTTGTACGACCGGAGGGGAGAGACATCTGCGAACGAGTGAAGGGCCATTTTCGTCAAAACCAATTTCAATTTCTCTTCCCCGTGATACGAACTATGTACTTTTCGAAAATCTTCGAATAACTGGCCGATCGTCTCTAACTGTACCACCTAAGATTTCGTGTCCCCGTAACAAACGTAAAAAACTGTGCTCGTCGTTGAGCAACGTTGTAAAATTCGTTAAAATCCAAAGGAAAAAAGAAAGAAAAGAAATAAAGAACAAAGTCAGTCGAAACATCATCAAGCGTTTAAATCATCGTTCGCATTCTCGTTGATTTGCTTCTTCTACGTGGGTTAAAATTCACCGTCAACACGTTGTACCGTATTCAACCGGAAACTAGGTCCGCGGAATCTTTCGCTACTGGCCGACTAAAAGAAAAAAAGTGATAAGGACACGCACAATTTTGATAAATCGACTCTGGAAATTCGAAGCAAAAACGCGGTGCAAAAAAAAAAAAAAACGACGTTTCAATTTTCCACGCGAGATTTTCAACAATCGTTGAAGATTTCTCAGAGGTTCACCGCGCAGACGTCGCTCCCCGGGCGCCGAGCTTTCGAAAACGGAAAAAAGGGAGAGGTGAAACTCCAAAAGTGACCTCGCGCACAGCGGCGAAATATACGTTAGGAAAAAAAAAAAAAAAAAAGATTATTGTCACGCGCGTGCAGGCGATTCTTTTCTTTTCTTTTTTTTTTCTCTTCTTTTTCTTCCCCTCCTCTCGTTCACACAACGCACAACGACAATATACACGTCGATCACACGTGCGTTGCTTTCCCTTCTCTCTCTTATTTTTGCGTGCCGATCGATCGCGCAGAAAATGGCGCGACAGAAAGCCGCTCTGCACGCGCGAGAAAATCGAGAAGCTGAACAACAACGGGACACGCGTTTCTATAGGCACGCGCGAGTTTCAATCTGCCGTTTCTTGTTTCTCTGCGATCGTTTCGCAACGAAACGATAAAACGCGTTCGTTTCTTTGTTTCTTTCTTCCCCCTCGAGGGGGGGAGAGGGGCGGCAGAGAGAGGAAACTCTCCCCCTCTGTGTACAATATATTTAATACAATATATTTATATTTATTCTCTCACACGCGCGTACACGCTCTCACCCCCAAAAAAACTCGCACACTTTTCTTTTGGCACGCTCTCACGCACACGCACACGCACACACACACACACACATACATAGTCTCTCTCTCTCTCTCTCTCTCTCTCTCTCTCTCTCTCTCTCTCTCTCTCTCTCTGATGATATCATCGACGCACGCATACTTTCTGGAAAACACACTCAAGGTATATATCAAGGTACATGGTCGAATCTCGATTCGCTAAAATAGTCAGTGCGTTTTTCCTTCTTTTTTCTTTTTTTTTTCTTTTCTGTTTGTCTTCTTTCGATCGCGCGACCGACAATCCGTTTTTCCCCTACTGTTTCGTACACTTGGGTTTTAGCCGCACATCAGAACGACACGGATACGATACATTTTTTCTTGTCGCTGTTCTACCCAGGAACACTTGAACAATTTCATTGCTTCTCTTTCTTTTTCTTTTCCTTTCGCGACTCATTTTCACCTGTTTATACGCGTGTATATTCGTCGTATCATTTTCGTGGCTCTTTCTCGCGAAAAGAAAGAAAGAAAAAAAAGGGGGGGAGGGGAGGAGGGGAAGCAAAAGCTTTTACACGCGCGCACGAATCCGATCGCGCATCGCGCTGGCGTACGGCTAGGATTTTCACGCGCAGCAGCAGGAAGAAGGATTTAAAAAAATATTGTCGTCGACAGGCTTCGTCGGAGATCGCGATTGCAGGGATTTCACAAGATAAACAATCGACAGACCACGAGAAATAAACTTCTCCTTGCCACCGTAGGTAAAAATCGTTTAAACCACCAAGTAGACAGCACTTTGAGAGAATGGCCTTTCTTCTTCATTTTCCCCCCCTTTTCTCCGATCAATTGCCCGCGCAGTCGTTGATCTCTCGATCATCTTTTTCCTTTCCTTTCCTTTTGTTTCTCTCTCTTTCGTTCGCAGCACTTTCTCACTGGCGTCTCCCCTCGAAAATCGAAACGTATTTGAATTTATTTATTGGCCGATTTCTGCGCGATTTTGCTACGACCGCGGCGAGGATTTGGTATCGAAATAAATAAAAAAAAGAAAAAAAAAAAAAGTAAAACGTGAAAAGAAAGAAAAAGAATGTGTCTCTCTCGCGAGAACAACCTTAGAGATCGAGGCGCGTGGCCTTTGACATTTTTTTTTTTTCTTTTGCAAGATCTTTTGCGGTCGCTTCGAACGAGAGTTGAGCGGAAACGCTTTTTACAAATCGCGGGGGGAGGGGAGGTCGGTACGCGGGAAATTCAAATGGAAAGAAAAGAAAGGAGGAACGACTCAGATTCGGAAACAGCAACAGTCAAAATCGACTCTCGCCGACTAAAAAAATGTCGACGCACTCTCGCGTCCCTCGTTTAAAAAATATTGATTGAAATATTTGATTTAAATATATTAGTCCGTGGACCACGTGGCGCTTTAAAACGACAGTGCTTCCTTCCTTTTCTCTCTCTCTCTCTCTCTCCCCTCTTCTTTCTCTTTTTCTTTTTCTTCCATTTTGCCTCTCTCTGTTTTTTCTTTTTCCCCTTTCATTTCACCTCGTCGGACGCTTCCGAACTTAATTCTAAATTTAAGGCTTAATTAATTAATCGACATAGTGTTTTCTGTGTTCTGTGTTTCGTGTCCCTGTATAACGATCGATGGCCTCGTATTGAAAAATCGATTTTCATTTCATCTTGCATGAAAAATCAATTTTTCTTTCTTCTTCTTTTTTTCTTCTTTTTTTTCTTTTTTTTTTTTTTTTTTTATGGGAACGACACGTTACATCATGTGTGTGTGTGTGTGTGTGTGTGTGTGTGTGTGTGTGTGTGTGTGTGTGTGTGTGTGTGTCGTTTAAAAAAAACGATGTCGCGCTTCGAAACATCCCTCTTGACAAAATACTTTTGAGGGTTTCAAAGCGATTCGATGCGCGACACGCGATTTCATTGTTCACTTTTCTTTATTGTTTGACGTTGTTGCTCGAAGACGTTGGTACCATTTTTGTTTTTCCTTTTATACGTGTCTTCTTTTCGTTTCGAAATGAGCGGATCCGTTCTCATTTCTCCCCTTTGACCGATTTGAAAAGAAAAGAAAAGAAAGGAAAGAAAGAAAGAAAAAAGATTCGATTCGCCGGTAATTCTTTCCCTAACGAGAAATATGTGTAGGAATCACAACCTGTCACAAGGTAAGACTCTATGCCTGCTCTTTAACACCACCTTTCGCACGTAGAGAGTTTGCCAGAACACGCCAAACGACAAAGGAGAGAACGCTAAAAGATACTCGAAAAATAAAACAGAAACAGAGCGATTCCCTGCGAGTGTAAAAATTTCACCGTGAAAACCGAGAACACCGCTGAAAACCTCGTGGGAACGAAGAACAAGCTTGTCCTGCAACTAAATCTAGAGATCCAGACTGAACCTGATCCGTGAACCGCGTGAAAAGATTAGGCAATAACAAGAGGTTGATTTGTTTATTTTCCTTCCTGATGTCGTTGATCTAAAATTACAGAGACTCGTGATTTATGAGAAAGAGAGGAAAAGAAAAGAAAGAAAGAAAGAAAGAGAGCATATTCTCAAAAATCAAATTACGTACAACTTCGTTAAAAGAAAAAAAGAAGAAGAAGAAGAAGAAGAAGAGATAGATGAAACATTCATCTTTTCTCTTAAAATAACAAATGATAATCGTGTGTGTATATATATATATATATGTGCACATATATACCCCGAAAATGCGCGAAAGAACTTCCTAAAAACGAAGAAATGCCAACCATAATTAACAACTCACCCACCACTTAGTTGAAAGAATGAACAAAGGAAAAGGAAACAAGAGCTTCCGATCGAAAGAATCTGTACAACTGCTTCTTTTTCACCCCCTCCCGCGACACGCGTCACTGAAGAATCTAATAACGCGCTAAAGAGACGAGGGGGGGGGAGGGGGAGTAATATAATAGAAACTCCCCAAAATATCAAAGAATTTACATAATCAGGAAAAAATAGAAACGCCTGTGTTTCACACAACGACGCGTCAAAAAAAGGAAAAAAATAAAAAGAACTAACCGCGAAGAAACGCGGGTAAATAATATTGCGTTTGGACGCGCTTCCTTCTCTTCTTTCGAGATAATTATCAACGCTTTCGTTCCATAGCCCTATACTAGTTAAATTCACGCCAAGAACTAAACGAAAAAAAGAAGAAAAAAAAGAAAAAGATAATTATCGATTGCGAGCAACATCGTTTGTTTTCCAAAGGAGACTCGGCAAAGAAAGTCATTCGAAAATTACGGTGATTACGTGGATAGATTGAAAGCGGACATGCAAGGGCACGTAGAATGATCATTCAGTACGTGCACTCGTATGTCGCACGGATGTTTCGTCGACGGATGCATCACGGATGTATAAATGCGGAGAACTCGACGTGAGAGGACTCTCCCGCAGTAAATGACACCACAAATCGCACCAACTCTCTGTATAATTTTCAGCAACGTACGAAATATATACATTCACCGGGAAGATCGTTTCGTTTAACTTAAGAACACGTGCAAGCAATTCGTCCAACAAGATTAAAGATCAAACATCCCGAAGATTAATCACATTTTTGTTGAAATCTCTTCAATTCAGTCCAATCTCTCTTCTTTCTTATATGAATATGATACGTTTGACTGAGAAAAAAGAAATATTTAGGAGCGTTGCTTCGTCTTTGAAAAGAAAGAAAGAAAGTTCTGACATATTTAACACGTAAAGTAATATCTGATTTGATAATAAAATTATCGACCATACAGCTCATAATCCGAGAGGCAAGTGAAAATCGTGACGTTGCGAGAGTGTTTTCTTTTCCTTTGTATTTCGTGTTGTACAAAATGGACCCGTGACACATCCGTGAAGCATTATGATACGAGAATCTTAATTTCGTCCTGTCGATTGCTCTTCGACCTCTTTTCCGTGTATCTCATGCGACGAACGATTTTTTTTTTGTACGTTACAATATCACAATAAATGCCAGCCGAGGTTGGGTCGTCTCCATATCGTTCATGTTTTTCCTTTTTTGTTTTTTTTTCCCTTATCGCTTCCCACTTTTCTATTTCATTTCAAAATGAAAATAAACTGGAGAGAGAGAGAGAGAAAAATACAATGAAAACTTCTTTTCGTACGTGAGCTTGTAGCACTTGACGAATTTAATTTTTCAAAACGGAAAATTAAACAAATGGAAAATATGCCTGTTTGACAGGAAACGTATAACAACATATATTCCGAGAGAAGATTCTCGTCGGATCTTGATCTCATTTTTTTTCTTTTTTTTTCTTCATTTTTCTTTTTTTTTCTTTTTTTTCTCTTTTTTTTTTGAAACGACCCAAGTTCTCGCTGGCCCTTATATATTAAAACTACTAGCTACATTTTCATCTTAAAGTCGACGAAGGTGGATCACGACACACAACGATGGACGTACTCGAAAAAGAGTTCCTAAATAATAATATTAAACTTCTTTGCCCTTGTCGCGGAAACATTGCACTCCTCAACATCTCCCCCATTGCTTTTCTATTTCCCTCTTTTGTTTTGTTGTGGCTCCACGGTCGAACGCACGCCTAACGTCCCTAACATCGCTAGGTTTACTTTTTACGAGTAATTTTAGTAGTAATACGTTGAAGTGCGCGGCAAGTATCGCATTTCAAAGACAAGGAAAACCATCGCGCGTTTTTTTCCCCATTCGCGTCTTACGTTCTGCTCTCTCGACTGGACGTACAACGCAGTGTACATGCGTTGTAGATCAGGTCGAGGCGGATGAGAGAACGTACGAGGGAATGAGAAAGCAGATGGTTTTCCTTATCCGAAAATTCTCCCTCGAAAAAAAACGGTAATTATTGTATTGTTTCCTTAAACTCTTCATACTTGCAAGTTTCTTATATTAACCCACCTTATTGTTTATAATCATATACATATAATATATAATATATATATATATGTATGTATGTATATGTATATACATATACATGTATATATATACATATACGTATGTGTACATATATATATATAATGTGTGTGTATATATATATGTTGATCAGTTAGCAATTAAAAATTAGTAGTACTTATAGGGTCATCATCACAGCTAATTTCTTATCATCTTTTAAATGAATATTATCGATTGGTTGATTACACACTTTATAATTCGTGTCCCTTTTTTTTTTCTTTTTGTTCTGGTTTTGTTTCGTGACGCTCGACCCATTTCTCTCCCTCTTCGCCATTTCTGTCCTCCTCCTTCCCCCTTATTGTAATAACGTTTCGATCGCCACGAAAGATCTCATTTGAACCGAGCCTGGCAACCTTCGATCT
Source organism: Tetragonisca angustula (assembly GCA_036937485.2). Taxonomy (NCBI): domain Eukaryota; kingdom Metazoa; phylum Arthropoda; class Insecta; order Hymenoptera; family Apidae; genus Tetragonisca; species Tetragonisca angustula. The sequence continues at coordinate 778,704 of JAWNGG020000108.1, read as the reverse complement.
GCTGATTTCTTTCTGTCTTCTTTCTTTTTTTTTTTTTGCTTTTTTTTGTTTTGTTTTTTTTCTTGTTTCACTTTTGCACATACTGACTATTTTCTTGCACTTCTGCGAGACTCGTGTAGGTAGAATTATACGCATATTGCTGCACCTCGAGGTTTCGGATTCCTTCTCTAGTTTTTCTCTCTCTTTTTTTTTTTTTTTTTTTGCTCTCGATCGGAACGGAACAAAACGCCGTTGCTAGCGAGATATTTCAATTTGATTCCCCCTCCCTCCCCCTTTTATGTATACCGTATATATACATAATACACCATCGTCCGTCTGTTTCTCGCCGTATGTACACCAATTCCATTTTTTTCCCCTCCCTCACAATTTTTTACAATTACATTTACAAATGCCGTTTGAAAATTACAATTTTCCGCATCGTCGCTCGCCCGTCTACTTATTTACACGACTCGCGATAATAATATCCTCTCGCGTATGCTCGATCCGCGCGATAATCCTGTGTATATGTTCAAAAGCTAATCGATTCCATCGATCTCGGACAGGACGGCAGTGTTTTAATTCGTTTCAGCCTATGCGAGCTTTCGTTCCCTCAGAAGAAAATCTCGCGAACGAACTTGAAGAATTTTCCCCGTTCTACTACCATGGACGCGTTGTTCCAGGATTACCACGTTAGAATGCCGTGTGTTTGGTACGATTGTACAAATTCGAAACTCGATTTAGAAAAAAAAAAAAAAAAAAAAAGATAACAACTCACTGGGTAAATATTAATTTGCGGAAAGAGATCATTTGTACATCCTCCTCTGAATGAAAACGAATGTGAGAAAATATGCGATCCTTCGGAGACAAAACTATTTACATTTCACTGAAGCCTCTTTTGGAATTTATGCGTGTATTGCCTAGCGACGAAACACGTTCACGACGTCTTTGTCTACGCGATTAGAAGAACGACTCTCTGGTCGATACGATTTTCCCATCTCTATTTTCTTCTCAGATTTTTCTTTTCCTTTCTTTTCTTTTCTTCTTCGTCTAACCATGCCCGACAATTCCTCTTCCGTCGAGAGCAGAAACTATACCCTTAGCAACGAATATGCTGATCGTCGATCATCTTCCAGCACTTGACGAAGAAATTATTTTTCCCCTATAGAAACAGAAATTTAGAAGGAACCTCCTCGAAGAACCTTGAACGAATGTTTACACCTTTACAAAAGGGAGACGAATTCAAAGAACTGAAAATCAATCATATGCCATAAATGAATAACCGAATCACGGTGTAACGAAAATAAGAGAAACTAAGAGCCTAAGGTGTTGATGAATACGTTGTTCCTTTCCTCTGCGCTTCTATCCCCCTAAAAGTTGCTTACTCTCTTTTGCTTGCACGGCGGTGGCTTTCAAAAAATCGGGAAAGAGAACGAATCAAAGATCGTGTTCGATGAGAATCGGATTGCTCGAATTGAAAACCAACGAAACTGTTCCCCTCGATTTTTGCAGAATTCACACCGACCATTTTACAAGGATACACACTGCTGTCAGATGCTATAGATACGATAAAAATTTTACCTTACATGGCTACGAAGATGGAGAAAGTAATTGAAAGTTCGAAAATTGCACGTATTTTTCATATTTGTTTTTCTCCATTTCTCGGTCACTCCTTCGCACTGGATATATACACATTCACACGTACGGATTAGACTTCAGTAGCGTTTTTTCTCTCGAGAGATATATACACCGAGACCTATTTTCGTAATTCACTCGAAAAACTAAACCTATGAGAAACGAAAAACAAAAAAAAAAGTAATTATTGAAGGAAGAATGAAACCAACGTAATTTAAGAAAAAAAAAAAAAAAAGGATCGATGCTTTCTTTCAGATAAAAAGAAAAAAAAAACGTATCAGTTAAAACAGCACTTCGAATAATTTGGTCACGTGTTCAAATATCTACGTGTTTAAGTACATCATTTAGGTTAAAAAAAAAAAAAAAGAAAAAAAAAAGGAAAAAAAAGAAACGAAAACGAAAAACGAAAAAAGAAAAATACAAAAAAAAAATTAATAATCCTTGTCACATAACATGTGCAATGTTGGAAAAAAAAAATTAATTTGTAAAATTAGCAACAATTTCATCTTTGGAACGTATACATTTAGAACTGAACCAAAAAAATTTTGGAAACTCATAATTTCAGTACCGAATAATAGACGTTATCCAAGCCTAAAAACAAATAAAATTACTTTATAATAATGAAATCCCAATGACAAGCCTCTGATTGGACTTCTTATATTAGATAAAAATTAAATTTGTCACTCAGGAAACTTCCATAAAAATTTTGTTAATTTAAGCAGAAGTACTGCTTAATCTGTTTTACTGAATTTACTGAAAAATAAAGAAAAAATAATAAACATTCATCAATACACATATTGTACCACATTTTCACGATTATTCTATCGCACAATGTTATCTCATTCTTTCATCAATGAATTATCTGAATTTCAAAAAGATTGAATTTATCTGCATGCATGCTGGAAACTTGTCACTTAAACCTTACGTAATGCTTTGCAGAACAATTGCAAAGCTGCGGAACAAATAAGAATACCTTCGAATAATAAACAGAAGATACCTACGTAACAGAAACCAAAAATTTTGCTCCGATAAATCTTTCAAGGGTAATTTGATTATGTCCTTAAGATTCATTGAACATACATATCTAGCAAAACTTAACTGAAGAAAATTCACATACCAATAATCATTAGTCTGAGATACACCACTTAATTGATACCTAGATTTATGCTAAAGAGCAGTAGATGAATATGTGTAATACTTGAAGTTTATCAAGTTGTGTTATAAATGTAAATTATCTTTCAATGAGGAAAAAGAAAAAGACGATTGACATCTCGCGCAAAGATTTAAACAAGTGTTCTGGAAAGAATTCCGGACTGCGATTGAAAAAGAATAAAACGTACTGTCAATGATCAACATAGCGATTTTGATTTAAAAGAAAAAAAAAACAAAAAAGAAAAGAAGAAGAAAGAAAAAAGAACATATAGCTATTATTTCCAAAAATAGCTAATGCAGCTTTGCCCTATGTCTTCGTACCATTTCGTCAAACAGATAATATAACAGTGTTTGTGTGTTTCTGTATGTGTATGCGTCTCTGCAAGTTAATCATATATAATAATAATCTAAAATACATACGTTTATACCTTCATAGACGGCGCATAATAGAATCGTTACAAGTTATCTTATATCATGAATCATGTTTCACAGCAGACGCACCCGCGTCTTTCATTACTCAAAGTTTATACGCTTGTATATATGGTTTTTACTTGTTTCTTCTTCTTTTTTCTCTCTCTCTCTCTCTCTCTCTCTCTCTCATCTACTCTCAGCATCTGGTGCCGTGAAACTGAAGACGCTGGTGCCCCGTGTTTTTTAGTTACAATATTGTGTATCGTTCTTAAAGAGATTGTATTATCGCGCAGTTATAAACACTTCTGTTTTGTGTGTGTGTGTGTGTGTGTGTGTGTGTGTTTTTTTTCCTTTTTAAACGAACAGCTTGATATCGCGTACAAGAGAAAAAATACATCCTCAAATCCATGAATGAGGGGATGGGAACGATAATATCGTACCTTGTCTCTTTGCTTTTTAGGAGCTGGTTACCGTTTGTGTCGGTTTGTTGGTCTTTAGGTATCAGGCTTGGACGTTTAATATCATCTTCAGATGATTTGAAATATCGCAACTCCTGTCGGATTGTTGACAACTGCTCATCAGTCTCGTAGTCCAATGGCTCGGTGGTTTCGGAAGGCTCGCAGGAGACGGCGGTTCGGAAAACTTTGCACCCGCATAGAAACTGTTCGTCGGACTCCCGCGCGAGTAACGCAACGGCGAATCGCAGCGCAACGGCGAATTTCTCGCGCCCTTTGACGAATTGTGCGGGCTACAGCTTAATCTGCCGGTTGAACTTTTACCATGAGATCTTCCACCATTGTAGAAAAACGTCGACGATTTGATTGCACTTGAACGGTGATGATATCGTTCTACGCCGACATTCGGCGAACCCTGCCGATCTACTTTATTCTTCAATTTCGGTACCGAATTCGTCATGGTTTCTTTATAATACTTTCGTCTTTCCAATCATTCACAAAGTCAACCGACCCATCTGTAAAAGTTAGAAAAATCTGTAGAAATTATTCTTGGTCCTTTCAACGAAATTTCGGTGGTCGTGAATTGAAAATTTCCAACGTGTACGGCGATGTGGATAAAAATTTTTACCTTGTACGGTATGGATCCAAATTTTCAACGTACACGATCATAGATCAACGTGCAGTGTTTCGAAGAAAGGAAGGAAATATTTCATTTCATTTTGTAGCAAAACAATTGGACATGCGATACTCGAGAATATCAAAATATATCATGACCAAGTCATAAATATATTTTACATAAACTCAGTACTCGGCTACTGTAAGTTTGACCTCGCTAATCGATAATAAAAGTAACATACAAAAAGCGTTAACTTCTTGTCTTACCATCTTTTTCAAAAAAATATATTACTTTTGTACCTAGTTACTGCCTCGATGCCACATTTAAAACAAAACATTGAAATATCATGTAGTTTTTTCATTCAAATCGCGATTTTTTAATTATGAAAATAAAAAAACAAAGGCATCAAATACTTTTTGATGTTATCCGTTAATACAAAACTTTCACCTGCAGGAGATAACAGTTTTGAATATAATATACAGGGTGGATGAAAAATCATAGTAAAAAGATAAAGAAAAAAAATGTGGTAAAATTATTAACAACATTGTACAACTGAAGCAAAAAATTCTTCAAGTGTTTGAAAAACTAAAAAATGATAATACGTTACAATCCGTTCAGTTTACCTTTAATTCGTCGAGCACAATTATGTATGCAGCAACGAGGACAACATTTCCAACCTGTAAAATAACAAACTGAAATGAAAGTAATAAAGTTCACATTCGATTTTCTCGAAAACGAAGCCTCGGATGAAAAAACTGTATACCACATTTTTTCCTCATTTTTTTTTACATAGAATATTATCCCCTGGCCGGTTGTACTACGATTTTTCACCTACCTTGTATAATATAAATATAAAATAGAATATAATTGACTAAACATAATAAACACAAAATTGGTGTGACACTAATGCAAACATAGTTACCTGAATAAACAAAAATTTTACTGTCTTGTGAGAGATCCAGGTACGTGAGATAATCGACATCTCACATCTACTATTTCATATTACTCAGAAGTCTACAATATAATTTATGTTTTAGCGATAAATAATAAAACAATTACTCTTTGTACTAAGAATTTTACTAAGAATTTTACATTTTCTAATAGTGAGACACGTCTGTCCCACTACTAGAAACAATATTTTCAATTGTAGAAAATACTCATTCAAAACTGGAAGATACGTACTAACGTACATAGATAATTTTTAGCATCAAGAGATTTATCAATCTTGGATATATTTTTTTCTCGACTATAATGGATTCTCTATCTAGATTCTAGTGGACATAAATTATAATTTATTTCATTATTTGTCACAAAAATATAAATTGGTCGACGAGTTGAATAGTAATGAATCTAGCCTCATTATATCGTATGACACCCGGTATATCTGAGGTAATTTTGCTCTATCCCAGCGTCTTATGGGTAGCCGGGTCTTCGAGTCTCTCACATACCACGCTAAAGGTATTAGCTCTAATAGGCACATACCTGCTCCTATCCACGCTACGAATATGTAAGGCAAGAAATTTATAACAAGGATTAATTTTACTATCGCTGTCATCATAAACAAAATGTATATAATAAAAGTAAATAAAACAAAGGCAAAAACACTGTTCCGTTTCATGTTGCATCGAAACAGCAAACACCGGAGAGGGGAAGGAACCGATTAATATTGGAATTCTGTTGTGAAAACTTACCGTACGATGTCCGCGGGCCACTTTCCAAAGATGCAACCAGGTTTTCGGCGGTGTTTGTATTCAATGAATTTTCTAACTGCGCAATAATCTCGGGATCCAGGGCAAAAGGGTAGGGGGGAACACGGAGGAATAAACTTGGTGGGGTAACCTACGAACCTCCTTCTGAGCGCAATGCTACCTTGCCTCGCTTACTTTGAATTCTCCAACAGTCCTCCCTATTCGTGTTTTTTGCGAATTTGACCACATTCGGTGACCGTTGGTCACCTTTGCTTAAACCTTTTTGTTTCTTCCTCACCGAATAAAAATCACACGCGTCGTTTCTCCCCGGAATTCCTTCTTTCTTTCTCACTCTCTCTCGCTCGATCGCTCTTTCTCTCTCTCTCACACGCACACACACTTCCTTTTTTTTCAACGCAGCTGGAGAGGCACAAGATGGCGGACACGAGTTATTTGTTTTCGCTACTCCACACGGATTTTTCACAATACGATCACCGTTCGACAGCGAAATTTTACGTATTCGTACCTCGCAACGCGCACGCGCGTGTACACGTATGTTCATAAAACGTAAAATATCTCGTACTTATTCTGCATATGTACGCGCACTTATACGACATTTATTCTATTTTAAAAACTGATATTTTATCATATCCGCTATCAGCAGCGCTTGTCAAATTTCTGCCTCTTCTTTTAGGGTTTTTTTTTTTTTACTTTCTCCTCACTTCCAACGTTTTTTTTTTTTTTTAATCACTTTCCCAACATTTAATGAAATCGGATAATGTAATCGAACTCGTAAATTATGTGCCTCCAAGCACGATCTCCTATTCAGACTCTTGCCCCTACCTTTCTGAAGATACAAACCAAACTTAAAGATTATGAATATCCCCCCACCAGTCAATCTGAACCAATATTTCACGGCATTGCCGGTCACGTGATTTCGTTCGTCCAATCCCGTGGTTTCCATCTCGGATGTTTCCGCCTTTTTTCGTACAACACATTAAACTTCCCCTGACATCCTTCTGAAACTAAAAGTTAAAGAGTTTCTCGACATTAAAATTAGTTACGTAATTTTTGAGCTCGAATACTATAAATTTTTGTTATATTTTTGATCGAGTTTATTGAATAAACCAGTGTTGTGTATAACGATCAGAAAGTAAGAGACGCCGATTGGTGGAATATAGCGAGGCACGCCACCTCGTGACTCTGAATGTAAAGAATGATTTTACACTTCTTGCTATTTCTTTTCTTGTTTGTCAAATTGCCTTCATTAAAATTGAATGAAAAATCTGTAGAAAGTACAATTTGAAACGCTTGGGAAAAATATTTGGAAGAATACGTAAGGGGAGCTATAGATAATAGAATGAGCACTGGGGTTAGGAATTAGTCTCAATTGATTTTTGTATAACCTATTCCAAGTCAGATTTTAAATTTTGTGGAGTGAAAAATAAAAAAGGGACTGTTAGGCAATAGAAGACAATTACAAAAATGATTAAACTTTAGAGGTCCAAAATTATTAATCTTCTTTCGATAATCTGAAATCGAAGAAATGTTTTATCTTTAGGAATTTTCTGATTCATAATCATACGTCATTTCCTGCATTATCGATATACATACTATTATTTTTTCAAACATGAAATCATTACGTATGTTAGGTTAAGTATATTTTACACTTTACAACGCCAGAAAACCCGTGTCGATTTAGTCACTGAATAATTATGTATAGTAAAAAATATTTTGGATCTTCTGAATCATCAAAAATACTTATCGTAAATATCGTTTGTCTGAAATAACCTGCATGGACCAATCAGATTATGCGTAGAAGGCAATATGGCGTCATACTAACCTGCTGAATACACTAAAAATATTTAATTTTATAGCTACATAACTTTTAAATCAGTAGATTCTCAAAGTTAAAATTTGCATTTTTCATCTCAATTTGACGAAATCTATCAAACTATTAAAAAAAGTTTACAATTTTTGATCTCTTAGGTCTCTAAAGTTTAACCAAAAAAGTACGATTTTTACGGAAAAATATATATATATATTTGACTGTGCTTTAACCAGTTCTCGTCAAAGAGAATCCAATGTTGCCTAACATTATTTTTTGTAATATAATATAATAACATTGCTTTAGTAATATAATAGAACTATAAGAAAACAACTGTAGTGAAATAGGCAAAATTCGGAATAGTCAACAGTATACATAATTCCGAAATCTTGTAATAACTTTCGATATATATATAACCTATATAAAGTAAAAAATACACACATATATAGCTTTTAGATGGAATCTAAAGTAACTCGTAAAACAGAAATTGAAGGAGAAGTAGTATACATGTGGTGGGGATCAGCACGTTCTCCCACCGTAGAGGTCTTTTTGAACTTACCCAAGTCCATACATGTCTGTATATACGCTGACGACGCGTTTACAGAGTGTAAATATTTAAATATCGAGGAAAACAAAAACAATTATATATTCTTTTGATGTCGATGGAAATTTATCGTGAATTATCAGTTGAAGTTTCAAAGATAAGTAACATTAGACGGGAAGGGAAAAAAAATGAGGTAAAGTTTTTATAAAATAAAACGCAGCAAAAACGCTGTGCGTCTATCATTCGAAGCTTTCCTCCGTCGATATAGGTAGATAACAAAGCGAATATTATGAGGCAAGCAAGTGGTGCCGCCATTAACCTACGGCGAAATAAACGAAGTACGTGAAAGCGTTTGACGTCAGTGATCAAGAACGCTGATAATCTTACGACGCAGATATCGTTACGTGGGAATATCATAGAATATATCTTTGTTGGTTTACGGTCGAGATTAATTAAACATATGAACGTACTTCGGTGGTTTATGGTTTAATACCTCGAGAATATCAGTAGGTCCATAATGGGCGGGGTCGTTGCTTGGGTCGAGTGAGAGACATGGAGCGACCTCAGTGTTCTTAGTGGTGAGCTGCACGGCCATCGCCGACCGTCGGTTTCGCCTAGCGCGACCAACGTATACTCTGCTATGACATCGCTCTGAAAATCCCAGATTATCCCAGTAAAAGGTAGGAGTTTTCCCTCCGAAATTTGGATGCGCGCTGTCTCTCTCTCTTTCTGTCTCTCTACTTCTCTCGTTCGCTCGACCCCTGTCTTTATTTCACCCCCTGATGGTGTGCTGTCCCCCGACATGTTCCATCGCTTTTTCGTAGATTTCCCAAATGCGTTTCTCCGATGACTGAATATACATATATATGAATATATATGTATATATATGCGCGCGCGCCCGCGCGTGTGTGTCATGTATATTTATATGTATATATATATGTGTGTGCGTGTGTGCGTGTGCGTGTGTGTGTGTGTAATTTTTTTCACTTTCCCTTCCCGAAGAAAGCTTCCTGTAGCAACCCACCATGATTCTCTCCCTTAGCTTTCCTTTCGTCTTGTCCTTTCTACGTCTCCCACCATTCGATATACGCATTTACCCAGCGTTCTTTGTTCGCTCAGTCTCGTATTTGGCTGTCATTGTGGTACACCACCTTCAATTTTTGATAAGTGTCCTTCGTAAACAGAGGATGCACACAGAGCGTGGAAACCTATCCCTTATATGCACATGGAAAAATATGATTGATATACAACTATATACATATGATTATATATTGCTATACAATATAGGTTTGTTTTTACGTTTGTTTGCACCGATATGCACTTCATATAGATCTTTTTTCGATCTTTTCCCCATTGTCCCCTTTTACCTATTCTTTTTCCTTTAGTTCATTCGTATTCTGATATATGGATACGAAGATCCTACGTATACGAACACAAACTGGATGTGTATGTATAAACACGGGACGCAAATTTATTATTTATTAACGTATACGCGAGTCCACTCGCATACATCACTTATGCGTGAAAGTACGTGTGTGTAGCAAAAGCTTTCTTAAACTTCTTAAACTGGGCTTCGCTGTTTCGTTGTATTTGTGCAACATGGTGCATTGTATTCCGTACGCATACCTTTATTGCGAATGTAACAAGTCAGAAAGCGACAAGCGCATCATTGAAAATGTGCAACATACGAAGTGCGAAATTTTTTCTTATTATTATTTTTCTTATTATTTATAGTTACAAAAATTGTTATGATTTTGATTTTGACCGATCTTTCATTGGGAATTGCCTATCTCCTGAATTTGAACGCATGTGACATGCAATTAGTAAGCGATTATTCGTTTAGTTTATATGTGTATATATATTAAGCAACACTAGTTTTCTGTATATTGTTGCTAGTAAAACTTCATAGCTTCGAACAATATATGTATGTATAACGATATAATAATAATAACAATAATAATAATTTTCGATGTTTCCTTTGAAATTAACGCTTAACCGCAGTTACATAAATTGAGGCTACAATTTACATTTTTTTAAAATAAAAGCGCAGGATTAAATTATAATTCACTCCTAAACAAACGTGATCGAGAAACATGTATATTTACTTTAAATTAAAATGTTTAATTAAATTTTTTAAAAGTTTTAACTTTAAATTAAACACATCTTAAATTTTATGATAATACATATGTAGAAATGCTCCCTTTTATCCTTGTAAACAATCTTGCTGCTTTGTTTGCTCAGAAATGCATAAAATTTTTCTATATTTCTTCAGACTACTTTATACATAAGACTTGGGTACATTGGTGATTGAAATGTATCACACGCAATTATAATTTTGTTAATTTTGAAACTAAATAATATACTTATTCGTTTAATACTTTATTAGTGTTTAACTTTATTAGTGTATTGAAATAAACCATCGAATGTTAACATAAAAATTATTTTACACATCGTCGCGCGGTATATATTTAAAGCATCATAAAATGATAATTTAATATGGATATCACCTACGGTCAACTTGTCCCATTATAGTCGAATATTTTATTTCGCGGAAGATGTCATTTCTTGTAATGTCGCAGTCTGTGATTGTGTGAGTTTTTAAACATTGGACGGATATTTCCTGAAAAATAGTCTCTTAGATGCAAGAAATTTTCAATGAAAGCTTACACGAATTTTATAGTAATTCATGAACAATGAAGAACAGCGTTTCAAAATTACGGTTTAATAGTTCGATATGTAACAATCGTGTCGTATAAAGATATACATACGTGTATATATGTTTCGAATGATATACATATGTGAGGGCACAAGTAGAGGTTAGAAAAAGTTTCAAATTGATTTCTAGGCTGTTCCTGTTTGTTACGTTCGTCATACGCGCAGTAATTTCTAAATCATTGATCTCTATAGAGAGTTGACATCGACAGAGACCCGATTTCGTCAGGATGAAAGATCCAGATTTCGCGAGGACGGGGCGGACCCGCAGTATGGGAACTATATCGACGATAACGCGAGCCGTCGTGGCATTAGGGCCACGGCGCGGCGTTCTCTCGGGTTCTCGTGTCAACACATTCCCGACGCCCACGATGAGTGACGCATGCGCCCTAAATGTCTGAGTCGCTCTTCTTCCGTTCCTCACTGGCATTCGTCCCTCCCCATACTCTTTCTCGCTGATTCACTTGCTCGTTCTTTCGGTTCTCTTACAACGTGCACACAAAAGCCTCCCATCCTATTCCTTGGATACGCCCCTGGCTTTTGTACCGAACATCCCTTCTCTCTCTCTCTCTTTCTCTCTCTCTCTCTCTCTCTCTCTCTCTCTCTCTCTCTCTCTCTCTCGCTAGCAGATTCGTTGGCTACGAAATTCCTAATTCGGCGAGGGTGCATAGACAATGCAGGTCGTTAAAACAATTTCTGACTTTAAAGGATTCTTCGAAAGGTAAATTCGAGAGCGTATACAGAAACGAAAATTATACCTGAACTTAATATCCTCCTCTGTGTGTAGTAGCCCCTATTTCGTCCTTCGGTATGTACGCCCCTAGCAGGCGTGTAAACCTAATCGTTCTTCTCCCACCAAGTCCAGTTGAACGTAGTCGAGTCCCCTCCTCTTCCGCTCCCACTGCACACACCAATTTTCCAATTGATAAGGGTGCACAGTTGATACAGACTAACCCTATCCTTCCATCCTCTCTTTCGATGTCAGTCTCTCTTTATTTCTCAGCTGGCTTTGTTCTCTTTTCGTTGCCTTCGTTGGCAAGTTAACATCGCCACGCCGATAAACATTGGTTTGTTTTTCGAAATCATTAACAACGAAGAGAGATAGAGTGAAAATTATGCGGGGAGCGCGAGAGTTTCGGGAGAAGTAAACCTGTATCTTTTTCATTCGTCGGAAAATTACAAGTCGAGAAAATTCAACGTCGGATATCGGACGGAGATCTGGGTAAAAAGCAGGAGGGGAAACTTGTTCCTAGCGAGCAACCGAGCCGTACGTTACGTAAAATTAACAATCATGTTCCGAAACTCACTTTCCCGTCTGGGATTTCGGGAGAGGGAAGTTGATGGCATGAGAATGTTACGAGGTAACGTTGGGTAGCCCCGGACACAGAGCCACTAGTATATATACCCTGGCTGGTCGCACAATGCTGTCCTTTAACAGTGAAATGGTTTCTTTTTCTCTACTGATCAAAAAGTCCGTCAGTCAAGAGTATGCAATTTTTTTCACTGCCGTTTTCGTTTTACATCGCACAACGGAGAAGACAGATCTCTCCTCGGCCGACTCTTATAAAACACTTATGTAGAATAAGTTGAGCTTTGACTCGATGCGTGACGCGTATGACAGCTGTAGCGCGGCGTTGCCACGTGTTGACTTTGGCTTTAACCTAAGTGACTAATTCGCTAGTCAAGCATGTTCATTCCGATTATCTTCACATCGTTACGATATAATCATTATGACACAGGTGAATGTGAAATTCGCATTAAAGGCAAGGTGAAGATGTGTTGCACGGCTGCTAGCATAGCGCAACTTCGTCGATATTGTGCAAGCGTTCGTGTGATCGGAGTAACAATGGTCAAACCCGTATAAGTTTCATTTGTCCTTTTGCGCGTTCTACGTTTTTTTTTTTTTTTTTACGCGCCTCACATAGTAATAACCTATCTCGGCTTAAATCATCGATTTACGGTAGTTGAAATTTTCGTTCGCAATTCCCAGTTTATTATTCTTTTCTTACCGCACGCATGTATTATTTTCTTTTCCCCCCGTAATGGTCGAATTGAAAGCTATCCATGAATTTACATGAGTGACCAGCGTTCGCGTTTCACCAGGGGTATCCAGCCTCGTGGAAAATGTTCGCTCCATGTTCAAGTACTAGAACTTTGGTGTGTTTACTTACACGCTCAGGGCTGTGCCAGCGGGGACCCAACATGATCTTCAAGAACTGCGTGGGTGCGGCCTTTCCCTGGTCTCGAAAGAAGGGGGACCGGATTCTCTTTCCTTTTCTCTCACTCGTGTTTGCCCGCTTACTCAGTAGGTCCTTACCCAGTAGCCATCTTTTTTTTATTTGAAGGTCCCTTCATGCTCGCGGCTTTAGCATCAGCACTCCCTCGCTTTAGGATCGTCCCTATCTTCCTTCCTCTCGGCTACCCTTCACGATATTAAACCCTGTAGGACCCAGGGGTGTACATACAGATGTAGCGTTTAACCCATTCGCTATGTATGAACGAGTAATTTTTCGTTTTCATCTGTTTTCTGATCGACACGATCGTCGATCGAAGTTAACAACACGTAAAAAAAGATACGCAGCAATCGAATCTCGTTACCTACTAATAGAGTCACTGTACAGTTTTACATTTAATGTCGATCGATAGTATCATTACGTACGTAAGTGTGCACAGTGGTTACGTGGTATGAAATTCGCAATTCAATGCGCGTTGGGCTCTTTTCCATCGAATGGGAAAAGTAACACGTTCGTTAGAGACAATGGACAGTCTGCGTTCCTTCATTGATTCTCGATTGATTTCAATCGCGCATCAAGTAAGACTTTACATCACCAGATGTACGAAATATCTAAAAAATAATTACTTAAGGCGCATTGTTCCTCTGTGATTACGCCTGAATCGCTATATTCGTCTCACAGTTCTATTCACCTGGAACCCCGTCTACTTCAATAATAATCTGAGATAATAAATCTTTCGGCTAATATTTAACGTCGTAATCTTGTTTGCTCGCGAATATAGATAATACGACATAAAAAGGAGGAAAAAAGTAAAATCTTATCTAGCCGAGAGAGAACGCGTATCGACCGTATCGTGGTAAAGCGAAAGTACGGGGCACCTTCGTCGTGGCGTACGCCCGTGCGACTGGTCTCCCCCCCAACACCGTCGCTTCTCCCCACCGCGCAGTCACCCCTCCCCTTCCAGTCTAGCGAGCCGCGTTTCGTCTCGGTGCCTCAGTCTGTCGCGCGCCACTGACGAGTGAAGTTGTATGTTTCGTGTGTGTCGCGCGCAGTGGGGATTGCTTTACGTACGCGCGTGTGTGTTTTGCCATTGTGCGCGTGCGTGCATACATGCGTGTGCCTTTTACGGTGTCCACAGTGTATACGTGCGTCTGATACTATCATCGTGGCCTCTGCTTTCGACCGCTCGCATACAGCAACGGTGACATCGAAGCATGACAGCGACGCGGGAGTGTTACCCCATACGGTAGGAAAAACTTCCTTCCACCGTTTATCTCCCGATTACTAATGATCGTCCATATTAAACCTCAGACACGTTGCCTTAGTAGAGAGAAAGAGAGAGAAAAAAAGAAACGTAAGCCTTGGAACAGTTACTGAACTAAACGTGTATACTACGCACACGTTCGGAAGCGGTGTGTGCAATAGCGTGTCGCGTTAGCTGGCCGGAATTCTCTCCCTTTAACTAGCCATTGCTGTCCCCCGCTACTTCTTGGAATTGATTTCTTCGTCTACGGATATGACACCAGTGCTCGGCAATATTTGCCTTACATATGTAACGTCGAAAAGCCTCGTCATCAAGTTAGTTCCAAAAATTGGTGGGGATAATTACAGCCAGTTAAGTAGGCACTGTCGTTACTTGCACGTTGAACGCGGAAGAGGAGAGATAGTAGAATTTTTCTAGAAATACATGCATATACCGTCCCTCGATAACTGGCCAGATAAGGCCTCGACCTATGGCCAGTTAGCGAGAGTACTATTGTACTTGGCCACAAATGTTTTGTCCGAATCGATACGCCCTCCGGCGGGCATTTCGTATCTCGCTGAACCTACACCGGAAACTCTTTTCTCTGTACACATACGACTTGCTGGCGATTTACGGAACAATATGTACAACCGCTGGTTTTTTTAATCTGATAGATAGTGGTGGCTGTCGGATCACTTTTTTTTCTTTACTCGTGGTTATCTGCTCCAATCGTTTCGCTCGATTCTTTCTCGGCTACGTCAGTGCTTCTCTCTAGCAACTCATGCTCATCATGCGTTCGGCGCAAGCAAACAGGGACCTTAACGGGTTACTATCTTTCGTACGAGTGCATGGATACTCGTGTTCATACTGGCAATACGATAAATAAGTACGTATTTTTCATATATCTAAAGTCTGCTGGCAGACTGTTTTGCCGAGTGTCTTGTCTTCGCACGTCAAGGTCTCGGCGCTTTGTGTTGCAGTAAAAACATTACGGAGAAACATCGGTACAAACGATACGATCGTCGTGTACATACCTTCATATTTATATGCTCTGTGTAGTTTGTTTCTGTTAGCACGGTCGAAAGGTAAAATTGTGATTTAGATATTTGACATTATCTCGAACGGTAGTGCATCGAGGTGAAACTCGTGCAAAAATTCCCATAATGTAAAATTAATCTGCCATTGTCTGCGGATCGTTACACTTTTCGTCTAACTATGGAATTTTAATAATCTCTATTACGTCGGCAATCGTATGACGTTATGTTTTCTTCTTCTGTCGCATAACAGACAGTAGATCAAAATTAAGCTTCTAATAATAATTTTTTCGACCTCCTCTGTCGTCTAAAATCGATCTATTTTTATCATTTACGAAACATTCTTTCGCGCAGCAAAAGATCTTGACAATTTTTTTTCCCCCTGTATTCGTGTATTTGGATAATCGCAGTTTATTTTCGAGATTACGTATTTCCTTGTATCTGCTTGTCAGATGGCAGATAGCGATTTCAATTCCGCATAATTCTGTACACAACGGCGTTTTTAAAGACTTGTTCTGTTAAAATCAAGGAAATTGAGGCTGTTGGCAGTCGTGCTTATTTCTGCCAATAAGCTAAGCAGAGAATCGAACCGATCGTGTGCGTGACCGACTGACACGGAGCTGAAAGGTTAGTTACTATATTCCGGTCCGGTGTGTATTTCCGTCATCTCTAAAAATGCTTCGTCGAAGGAATTATCGTAATCATTGTTTCTGGTAATAGAAAGCAATATACTAGGCTATATATATATATATATATATATATGTATATGCCATTTAGGTAGCTGGGTGCGTCCGTTACGTTCTGAACAAAATTAACACGGAATAACTATAGTGGAAGATTCGAAGTAGCTTAGTTCTAACGTACAGAAGTTTATATAGACTTCAAAGATATTCCACATAGGTCTCATCAGAGACCAAATCAAGTTCGAATGTTCTATTCAAATTCTACTGTTGTAATTTGTTTGTTTATTATTTAAATCTCTTTAAATCGAACTTGATCACAATTCTATTACGTTCTATGCTTAATT
This sequence comes from Tetragonisca angustula, assembly GCA_036937485.2. Taxonomy (NCBI): domain Eukaryota; kingdom Metazoa; phylum Arthropoda; class Insecta; order Hymenoptera; family Apidae; genus Tetragonisca; species Tetragonisca angustula. The sequence goes on along the minus strand of JAWNGG020000108.1, from coordinate 762,149 downwards.
ACTGAATTGTAGATAAATTTAAAGACACAAAATAGAATGTACGTAAAATGTCTAAAGTGTAAAGTATAGCATTTAAATAATGAAACAGTATATTTATTTCCAAGTTTAGTGTAGAAATAAAATCATCTAGAATCAATTTTTATAATTAAATACACTTTGGATATTTATGCAAGTTCGTATTTTTATGAACATGATTGCAGCCCAAGTTAAAAAGCCGTTTCACTTATTAAACACTATGGCGAGCGTTTTGTATATCTCTTATATATCTTTGTATAATTTAATAGTTACGTTAATTCGAACTTCGATAGATTACGTATGTTTTTCCTTTGTTTTTCTCTCAATGCTTTTTCTTGGAGATACATATCTTCTTTTTTTACCTGTCTTTTTTCTTTTGAAGAAGATTTTACTGAATTCACGGCCAACATCTACCAAGATAGAAATGCGATATCATCGCGATAAACAATATTTCTCTTTCTTCCACTTATGGCTTTCTCGTGTCGTTCTTCCCCTTCTGTTTCGCGTGTCGTCGTATGGTCGCGAGGTTAGAATTCTTTTTTTTACTGCGGCACTTCGTATTGGTTCTAATAACCGAGAGAAAAAAAATTACAGAATAGGGTTATTTTTATCTTTACTTAGAAACAAAGAACTACAGAAAGTTTAAGCATTTTTTTTCCGAATGAAATATCTTGGAATTATTTTTATTTTTAGCGTTGTGTGAAAACGAAAAATATTAACAAACAAAGGATATTACGCGAATTTATTTCAAACTTTGTGACGAGTATGTTATAAAAGATTTGAAAGCTAAAATGTTACATTTTCGTTTTTATGTATATAAAGCTATAGCCTTTTACAATTTTTCCATCAGATTCTGAATAAATAATAATGAAATTTTAAATTTTAAATTTTCGTGTCAAGCTCAACGTGTGAATTTCAATGAAAGAATTAAGATTTAGGATAAATTTAGTGACGCTTAAAATTAACTGTAAAGTTTTAGTTTGGAGTATTTCAGGTATTAAGGGAATTTCTTCAAATTTCATTTTATAATCTGCTTAACTAAAATTAACTGTAAAGCTTTTAGTTTGGGGCATTTCAGATAAGGAAATTTCCTTAAATTTCATTTTTTGCTATTCTTCAAAATTACAGGTTTATGTTAGGGTTCAAAATTTGAAATGAGAAATATTTAGACAATACAACTTTTCATCTTTCCAATGCTAACAACTTGATGCTAAATTTACTGTATCCACTAAACTAAATGGCAGATGACAAATTACTTGCTGTAAAATTTTTAAAAGTTCAATCAATCATTTGCTTGACAAAGATATTTAAAATTTTATTGTTTCATAAAATCTCCAAGAAAATATTTCAACTCTGTCACATAAAGTAAACAAGTAAAATTTCTAGAATACTATAGTCTAAATATAATTTCCAAAACACATATATATGTTGGAAATCTTGTATTTTGTACAATTTAAATATTGTACCATTATTTTATTATAATTCTATATTTTCTTGGATTATTCATATTCAATTTCCCCGTTTTCAATTTCTATCAAACTTCCTATCAAAATGTTCAATTTTATTGCAATCCTGGAAATTTTGGAAATTTTCTACTTCACATTTTCACGTACAAAGGGGGAGGAATACGCACAGTGAATCATGAGAAATTTCTCAAGTCGTCACGCGATGCATCGTCCAGCAAGACGTTTCGTTACATCCGTGCGGGCATCGTTTCCGGTCGTTGCTTTTCGCAAAACGCCACTGGAATCGAAAGCTTCGTTTTCTTTCTATCGATCGCATGGAATTATACGACTCACGCATTCTCATTTCGAAACCAACCAACCAACCAACCAACCAACCAACCAACCAGCCAACCAGCCAGACACAGTCAGCCTATTGCTGCTTGCCTGAGAATATCCTCAGGAAAGCGATGTCGAGAGGAGGAGCATGCCTTGTTGCGAGGGACCGAATCAGCTAGAAGCAGGTGGTGCCCGAAGAAAGACCGGCAGGTCCACCTGGGTTTTTCAGGAAGTGGACACTGCCGGTATACTTCGAACGGTACCTTCGTGTATCCTTAGTTGGAATGGCACCATACGTTTCGTGGAATTATATTGTAGCGTAGAGTATAGCAACTGTATCTCGCGTTCGATGGAAATGCGACATTTGGTAGAAGGGTTGGAAGCGAACCCTTAAGAGACTGAAAACTTGATCGGTGAAAGTATTCTACATAGAAAAATATAATATAAAGATAATATATAGATACAGAATTTTATATACATATATATATTCTATTATTTATTATTTTATATATATATATATATATATATATATATATGTATATTCTGTAGTATCGCGGCATAGAATCGTTATAGATAACAAACAATAGAATTCTATATATTTTACATAGAAAAATATGATATAAAGATAATATACAGATACAAAATTTTATATATATATATATATATATATATTCTATTATTTATTATTTTATATATATATATATATGTATGTATATTCTGTAGTATCGGGGCATAGAATCGTTATGGATAACAAACAATAGAATACTATATATTCTACATAGAAAAATATATATAAAAAATATAAAATAGAATATTATATATTCTATATAGAAAAATATAGTATAAAGATAATATATAGATACAAAATTTTATATATATGTATTCTATATATTCTATGTATTCTATATATATGTATTATATATATGTATTATATATATTCTATTATTTATTATTTTATATATATATATATATATATATGTATGTATATTCTGTAGTATCGGGGCATAGAGTCGTTATAGATAACAAACAATAGAATTCTATACATTCTACATAGAAAAATATAATATAAAGATAATATATAGATACAGAATTTTATATACATATATATATTCTATTATTTATTATTTTATATATATATATATATATGTATGTATATTCTGTAGTATCGGGGCATAGAATCGTTATGGATAACAAACAATAGAATACTATATATTCTACATAGAAAAATATATATAAAAAATATAAAATAGAATATTATATATTCTATATAGAAAAATATAATATAAAGATAATATATAGATACAAAATTTTATATATATATATATATATTCTATTATTTATTATTTTATATATATATATATATATATATATGTATATTCTGTAGTATCGCGGCATAGAATCGTTATAGATAACAAACAATAGAATTCTATATATTTTACATAGAAAAATATGATATAAAGATAATATATAGATACAAAATTTTATATATATATATTCTATTATTTATTATTTTATATATATATATATATATATATATGTATGTATATTCTGTAGTATCGGGGCATAGAGTCGTTATAGATAACAAACAATAGAATTCTATACATTCTACATAGAAAAATATAATATAAAGATAATATATAGATACAGAATTTTATATACATATATATATTCTATTATTTATTATTTTATATATATATATATATATATGTATGTATATTCTGTAGTATCGGGGCATAGAATCGTTATGGATAACAAACAATAGAATACTATATATTCTACATAGAAAAATATATATAAAAAATATAAAATAGAATATTATATATTCTATATAGAAAAATATAATATAAAGATAATATATAGATACAAAATTTTATATATATATATTCTATTATTTATTATTTTATATATATATATATATATATATATGTATGTATATTCTGTAGTATCGGGGCATAGAGTCGTTATAGATAACAAACAATAGAATTCTATACATTCTACATAGAAAAATATAATATAAAGATAATATATAGATACAGAATTTTATATACATATATATATTCTATTATTTATTATTTTATATATATATATATATGTATGTATATTCTGTAGTATCGGGGCATAGAATCGTTATGGATAACAAACAATAGAATACTATATATTCTACATAGAAAAATATAATATAAAGATAATATATAGATACAAAATTTTATATATATATATTCTATTATTTATTATTTTATATATATATATGTATGTATATTCTGTAGTATCGGGGCATAGAATCGTTATAGATAACAAACAATAGAATATTATATATTTTATATAGAAAAATATAATATAAAGATAATATATAGATACAAAATTTTATATATATATATATATATATTCTATTATTTATTATTTTATATATATATATATATATATATATATATATATATATATATATGTATATTCTGTAGTATCGCGGCATAGAATCGTTATAGATAACAAACAATAGAATTCTATATATTTTACATAGAAAAATATATATAAAAAATATAAAATAGAATATTATATATTCTATATAGAAAAATATAATATAAAGATAATATATAGATACAAAATTTTATATATATATATATATATATATTCTATTATTTATTATTTTATATATATATATATGTATGTATATTCTGTAGTATCGGGGCATAGAATCGTTATGGATAACAAACAATAGAATACTATATATTCTACATAGAAAAATATATATGAAAAATATAAAATAGAATATTATATATTCTATATAGAAAAATATAATATAAAGATAATATATAGATACAAAATTTTATATATATATATTCTATTATTTATTATTTTATATACATATATATATATATATATATGTATGTATATTCTGTAGTATCGGGGCATAGAATCGTTATAGATAACAAACAATACAATTCTATACATTCTACATAGAAAAATATAATATAAAGGTAATATATAGATACAAAATTTTATATATATATATTCTATTATTTATTATTTTATATATATATATGTATGTATATTCTGTAGTATCGGGGCATAGAGTCGTTATAGATAACAAACAATAGAATTCTATACATTCTACATAGAAAAATATAATATAAAGATAATATATAGATACAGAATTTTATATACATATATATATTCTATTACTTATTATTTTATATACATATACATATATATATATATATATATATATATATATATACATATAAATTGTTATTGAATTTTTGTTGGATTCTACATTCCACTGTATTATATTGCATTTGATGTAAACAAGTAGAAGAGGGAGTTAATTTTTCCAATAGCAGAAATATCTGATGAGTGAAAAATTGAACGTGCAATTTTTGTTCGCTTTTGTGTTCATAAACTCATACGGATTTCGATAAATTTCCATTAACCTTCAACGAAAGCAAGAGTCCATACTTTTCGATTCTCATTTAAGAATTCGGCCTATGCGATTTTTGCAGTGGAAAAATATATGATCCTTAAATGAGAACTGTAACGATCAATGGGAGTACTTAGTAAAATTTCTTACAACGTGGATTATGAATTAAACAATCGTTATTGAATTGAATTTTGTAGGATTTCTGAAAAGAATTTTTCCATTATGTTCCCTCGCAGTTTCTTTTATAACTTAGCATCTACTGTTGTGTCGTGTTAAATACAGACAAAAGATTTAATTGTCCTCCAGTATTCACAGATTAAGTGAAATTGCTTTTCAACATTCTGCTATTTGAACCTTCCAAATTTACCCATTACAAATCCCTGCCATTTAACGTATCCAATATCTAAACATATAAATCCTCATTTTAGGCATTTCTGAAATTTCTTTTTTAGTATTCCAGCCGTTTCTGTATTGTTCGATCGACCATTTAAGAACATTTTCGATACTTGTTCCTTGTCTATGAAGGACGAGCCTGACAGAACTTCTTAAATTTCTTAAATCTTTCCGGGTTTTTGTCAAGTTTTATGATCTCCCTGCTCGATTGTATATCTTTCGAGAAATTCTTCTTTTTTTCTAAACAAAATTTCTGACTCAGCCATAACTCTCCTCCCTCCACCACTTTTTCCCATTTTCAGTTGTGACCATGCGGAAGTCCAGGGTCGTCCCCGATCACGAATACTAGTCTTGTTTCGTCCTCTTCACGGTCTTGTTCATCGCGATAGTTGACGCGTGCACAATCGTGACGTATTATTAATCTTCCTGATAACGTGACGTCATTCGATCCTCGAAGCGCATCAAACTTCGAAAAAGGATACGTGTTCTTCGCTGGCATAGTGATCTACTTATATGTGCATATGTATGTATATGTATATCTTTTCTTTTTTTCTTTTTATATATATTTTAATTTCTGTCAGTGTAATTAAATTTCGAGAAACGCAATGGAATTTCACGTCGAAAAAGGCGTGAATCGAAAGACGAGAGCAGAACAAAGTGAAATAAGTTAAAAATTGTAGACTTATATATCTGATAGATGCGTTAAAGTGATCAATATCATTTCATTTTATTCGTCTCGTTTTCATATGTATCGTTGCATAATTATTTAATTAAAATAATTAATATGTGATGTTGGAATATTATAAAATCAGCCGGTGATCAGATTGGTGTATATGTTGAAGAGCGGCGAAGGGTGTGTTTGAATAATAAATTTACATCGAGATGATGAGAAGTAGTATATTACGAAATAATACGTTCGTGCGTTACCACTTTTGCAAGAATAGAAATTTAGAATTTATAATCAAAAAAAAAAAAAAAAAAATTACGGATTTATTTTAGTAGCACTTATGGCAGTGGTACGTGTACATATGAGGGAAGAATTTCTTTAAACGTTGAAAAGAATATATATAAAAATATACAAATATGCATATTTGAGTATATAAGAATATAGAAAAAAAATTACGGATTTTAGTAGCACTTATGGCAGTGGTACGTGTACATATGGGGGAGGGGGAGAATTTTTTCAAACGTTGAAAAGAATATATAAAAATATGTATATTTGAATATATAAGAATATAGAAAAAAAATTGCGGATTTATTTTAGTAGCACTTATGGCAGTGGTACGTGTACATATGGGGGGAGAATTTCTTCAAACGTTGAAAAGAATATATAAAAATATACAAATATGTATATTTGAATATATAAGAATATAGAAAAAAAATTACGGATTTATTTTAGTAGCATTTATGGCAGTAGTATGTGTACACATGAGGGAAAAATATTTTCAAACGTTGAAAAGAATATATAAAAATATGTATATTTGAATATATAAGAATATAGAAAAAAAATTACGGATTTATTTTAGTAGCATTTATGGCAGTAGTATGTGTACACATGAGGGAAGAATTTTTTCAAACGTTGAAAAGAATATATAAGAATATAGAAAAAAAAATTACGGATTTATTTTAGTAGTATTTATGGTAGTGGTACGTATACATATATGAGGGAAGAATTAATGATAAAATTAATGATAAAGTAGGGTTTGATTGATTAATTAAGTACAACCTCGTAATTTTGTAGGATCTGACCAAAAATTGAAAAAGTAATAGAATATGTAACCAAAGTATAATGAAACTTCACACCTGGTGTGAATAAAACATTGAAGAAGAAATTTGATTCAGGTGTAATTAATGTAAGGGGGTGGGGGGAGAGATTGATGTGGAAATTAATGAAATCTTGTCACATTAGCATACGTAAAACATAGCAGAATTTCAATTTAGAACAAAGTAAAAGATGGAAGAAATAATTGATAACCGTGGCTGATTCACATTTGAAGCGAACGTAATTCAAAGTGAAAACAATGAAAATTCAGTTTATACAGTTATTTCTTGATATCGAAAAAAGAATGTAATTTGGATCGAGGATAAATCGATAGGCTGGAGCAGAGGATAAACGATGGTTACTCTAATTACGCTTGATTAAAGGATATGACATATCATAGGGATTTAAATAATGATCGAACGAATATTGCAATATAGTATAAACGTGTAATGGCTGAATGTTCGAAATATCTCCTTTGAATGAAATTTCCCTCTACAAGTCTTGATAAAACGCAGATGGTAGGCACTGGAAAGGAAGAAAAAACGATTTCGCAACATAGTGTGCTTCATTGCAAAAGAGAATTCAGATCGATCAAATGTCGTACGGAATTGCATCTTGAGCTTCGGCGGATTTTGCGTAACAGGCACTTATTTTTCACTTAGGCACATCCTCGTGCGCGTCTGTTGAATCCACTGTCAATTCGTGATTGTTAAATTGTTGAGTTTCTTCGCGCGGTGCAGTTGCATAGTAATTGAGCAAAGGGAGAGAATTTGGGCGCTACTCTACTAAGTAAAATAATTACAATTATTATAATGTATATATATATATATATATATATATATATATATATCGCGTTTCCATGTGATTATATTGTTTAATAACAGTGATGTTGTTTATGTCGTTTATTATATTGTTTAATAGCATCTAATTATATCATAATTGTATGATATAAATCGATCCTGTTTATGCATTCGCGACAGATATGGTAATCATTATGATGTCTAGTGGACGAGAGATGTCTCTGCCGTGAGTTTAAATTATTCGTAAAAATGTAAATTTGGATAAATTTGGATTTCAATTACAAGTTAACACAAAATTTTTAATCAAGATATAAATGTGAAATTCTTGAGAAATTGAAAGATCTTATATATATAAGATATATTAAATTAAATTAATATATATTAAATTCTCTCTCTCTCTCTCTCTCTCTCTCTCACTGATGTAATAATTATTATATTATATTATTATGTAATCAAAATATAGGTTTCTGTAATATAATAAAAAAATATATATATAATATAAACATATACATATATAATTTAAAAAATAAAATATATATATAATATAAATAAATATATATATACCTTAAAAAATAATGCATATATATATAGTTTAAAAAAATATATACATATTTTTTTAATTATATTGCAGAAACCTATATTTTGATTACATAGTAATACAATAATTATTACATCAGTGTGAGAGGGAACTTAATGTTTAACACAGCAATAATCGAAAATTGAATTACAACAATCCACGCACATGATGGAATAGTTAAGTTTACCAAGTCCTTAAACTGATCGCAATAAATTATACTAATGAAATACGCCCGGCATATTTTCATCCTATTCAGCCAGCAACAACAAGACTGGAATTAATACACGCCAAGCCTTCCACGGCGAATATAATCGTATCGATATGGAAACGAACTACTTTATGCATTTCCACGTATCACGGTATTGTCATCAGAGATCTTGCACGATCTTGCCTTTTGTCAGCGCGTCACATTTGAAAATAACTAGGATGTATTCCTATTGCAAAGAGAAGGCGAGAAGGTTCGCTCGAGATCTCGTTTTTTACTATTCTAATTTTCTTTCCTCGAAATCTCTCGCCTATTGTCTCTCCCTCTTTCAGACATTCTCGTCGAATGTCTTCAAACGTCTTGAAACTCCAAACTGTAGATTCCAAAGAAAATTCCGTGTATCTTCTATTAGTTCACACGGTGGTAAATTTTAGTTAATTTTCAATTGTCAGACAATTTTTAATTATCGCGGCTGAATTTAAGGAATGAGAACGGCTCGCTTTTCGCATTTGTATTGCATATTGCAGAAATTATGAAATAAAATTGCACAATTTTTTTTTTTTTGAAAGATTCGTAGGCACATTTGGTAATCGAATTAAATATAATAATTTTGAAAAGTATTTCACACGAACATAAATACAACGAGATAAAGTCATATTAAACTAAAATAATATAATAAAATATAATACATAATAATGTAATAAAATATAATACATAATAATATAATAAAATACAATAGATAATAATATAATAAATTATATTATACAAATACATGTCACACAGTATATATTAAATTTACAATCTAATATATATCATAATAATGTAATAAAATATAATACATAATAATGTAATAAAATATAATACACAATAATATAATAAAGTATAATAGATAATAATATAATAAATTATATTATACAAAAACATGTCACACAGTATATATTAAATTTACAATCTAATATATATCATAATAATGTGATAAAATATAATACATAATAATGTAATAAAATATAATACATAATAATATAATAAAATATAATAGATAACAATATAATAAATTATATTATACAAATACATGTCACACAGTATATATTAAATTTACAATCTTTTTGTTAATTTTATTTTATCGTACAAAAATTCCTCTCTATCAAGCCTGATAAATTGTTTATAATCTTTATAAATGTAATACCTCGGTGTACTGAATTTAGTACAATTACAAATACTCTCTCATTTAACGTTTTTCTACCTCGGATTGAAACGCGATGATATTCATATCATTTATTGTATCGTTGCGATTTTCCTTTGGAATATATACGTACGAGTTTCGTGTCGAAGCACAAGAAATTCGTTTGCGTCATCGTTCTTCCGTTGGAAGGCAGAGGGAGGAGATATCGCAGTGTTTGTCAATAATGCGATAAAAAAGTCGCGATTGGCGTTTCGCATTTCGTTCAAGCTTCTTTGCGCGACGGTTGAATTGTTTAAATAAATCGCGGGGAGAGACCCTCTCCTCCACCTTCGTCGATCGTTCGCAAATTGTATCTTTAATCTGAAATTGGAAGCAAAGTTGCTCGTACGAAGATAGGTTCAGTGATACCTGTTAGAACCCCGTGGGGAGGTGGGGAGGTGGATGTAATCTTGATTTTTTTATCACGTGAAGTATAGGTCTGCAACTAGGGAATCGAGTATTCAGAAACTTCGGTACTCTACATACATACGCTAGTAACAGCGTATGGTTCGATAGAATTCTTTGTTTTACGATTCGTCATTGTTTCACTTTGAAGTCTCTGGTACGTTCGTGCCGAGAGAGTGCTGAATTTAAATACACGTTTTCTCTTCTTTTAAATTTATGTTCAATTTTTTTTTTTAGAAAATGGCACTGCGACATTGTGTTTGCACTGTCGTCAAAATCATTTTTGATTGCTGTACACTGTACACGTGCAATTTTTCCAAAAAAAAAAAAAGAACACACGTTCTAAAATCTTCACACTAAATCGACAGATGTTAGGTGTTATATTATACAGCGTTCGTCCTTCTGATTATCATTTTAACAATGCAGTATCTTCGCTTCGAAGGAGAAATCAGTCAGCACAAATACTTTGTCTATTCTTTTTAGTTTCGTTATTTTGAATACTACAAAATCCATCTTCTTCTAACTCTGTTTTACAAGTCTCGAAATTCCAAGGTGCAAACACAATTGCAATCCTTAGTTTACAGCACTGGAACAACCGTAAATGGTCGTAAATTTTTCTAAATCCATCTTGAAGATTTTCGTTGGTACTTCAGAATTTTCCCAAAAGTATACTACAATTGTAAAGGCAGCGGCCGAGACTTGCAGAAGTAATGAAAGGAATATCAATTTACACTTTTCACAAGGAGAGGTCACAGCAGTTGGGTCGTCGATTTTAATAAAATTTGGTCTGTCGATTCTAAGGCAAATATAACTCAACTGTGTCCAGGCATTTGCGTCAATACTCATTATTTACAGAGATATTTAATGTTTTATTCTTCTATCCCTCTATATACTATTCCTGTAAAAGTTAGAAATAGTAATTCTGTAGTGAAGCTGATGGTGTAGTAGATTCATACTCAAATATTTCAGGGTTCGAATCCCTCGTAGAGAGGAATATTTTTGTATCATCTTTACTTTTATTTTATTTTTTTTCGATTTTCTTGTTTTTTATATAGAATACTGTGTTTTACATTTCTATAGTATCCCTAATTATTGATTTATTTAAAATATCAAAAAATTTCGATATAAAATACAACGTCGAACATCATTTTTATTAGGTAATATTTTGCGAAAGAACATTACAATGTTTAGGATGATAAGCGTCATAAAAGTATGAAAAGCATAAATATACCTCGCAGTATGAACATTTTATAAATGCCATATTTTTTCAGGAACATTTTGCGTTTCTTACATCGTCTATGTAAGAAATTGTTGTTCGACATTGTGTTTTGCACTGAAATTGTCAATGATACTTTAAATAAATTAATAATTAGGGACATTATAAAAATGTAGAACATAGTATTCTACACAAAAAAAAAAAAAACGAAAAAATAAAAGAAAAAAAAGAGAGATAATACAAAAATATTCCCCCCTTCCTCCAAGGATTCGAACCTAAAGACATCCTGGTATGAATCCACTACACCACCCGCTTCGTTACTGCGTTGCTTGCCATAACTTCAAGAAAAGAAGTATATGTAGCAGTGGTAGAGGATTAAAACATTAAATATCTCTCTAATTAATGAGTATTGACGCTTGGACATAGTTAAATTACATTTGCTTTAGAATCGATAGACCAAATTTCATAAAAATCAACGACCCAACTGCTGTGACCTCTCCTTATCAGTGGTAGATGCGTTTCTTCAATGCGTGTCTTTTGTTTTTATGCATGTGTCTGTCGATCTGATAAACTAGAACCAATCACAGTCGACTGTCCAGACCTTTCCAGCTCCCAGCTCTCAACTATACAGGGTGAACCACTTAAATCATCTAAGTAACTTGGTATAATAACTCCGTTGTTTTTAGAGACAGGGATAAACTTTGTTAGTAAAAGTTACTTACGGCGGTAAAAACTTTTTTCTGCAAGTGAGGGGATTTCGAAGATTTCTAGATCATCACCTTTTTTTTTTAAATGGAATAATATACTTTTCCATTACTCGATGTGATAAAAAATTATTAACACGGTTTAGTAGATATTTCTTAGACATTTTATTATATTATATTTTGGTTTAGTAGTTAATCCTCATTCTCTAAAATCTACCTGTCTCATGAAAAATAGAGAAAGACAGGAACGTCGTGTTCTTGTTTCTATGCATAAATTTCAGAGAATTGAAGTTCAGTTTTTTCAGTATGCACTGTATAATTTTTCTTCGCAGAGAGTGTCCAGTGGAAAAATTTATTAAACATTTATTAAAGAAAGTCGAGATCTTCCTCAGAGTCTTCTACCTGCAAGAAAAAAAAATGATCACTGCCGTGTAATGGATTCCTGGGGCACTGGACAATGGGAACGATCCCATTTAAATTGTGTGTCCACCCTGTACGATTTTCCAGGTGAAAATCGTACCTGGCTCCTACGATTGTGAATCGATGAGAGGACGAGTCCCCTCGGGGGTTGGTCACAATATCTGTCATTGTATGGGGTGTTAAGGGGAGTGGTGGCGCGAAGGGATGGTTGTAATTCGCCGCTGCGGTATGCGGGTACCGGTGACGCATACGGGCTCTCTCTCTCTCTCTCTCTTTCTCTCTTTTCGTCTCCTCCCGCTGTTGCCTCGCGTCGGTTTCGCCAAGAAGATGCTCATAGGGGCGAAGAACGATGGATAAAACGCTCTTGAGGCTCGCCTAACCCCACGACTCCACGCCATATGCGGGCGTATGCACGCATTTTATAAGTTCAGCGGCTGAATTGGCTTGGCATCGTGGGTGATGCGGTTAATAGACGTTCGTTACGCCTCTGACGACGAGATAGGTATAGTTGGGTAGGTTTGTTTCATCATGCGGACGTCCAGGGGTGAATTTTGATAAAGTGGCCTTTGTATATTGCAAAAATTGTGAGCGGCGTTCTCTCTTCTTTTTAGGTGCAATTGTCCTGTGATAGCTTTTGTATAAATGATTTTAGGGCATTGATACTGCAAATGATAATATCTTAATTATCGTTTCGTAGAACTCGCTTTGTAGCATTTTATTATATAAAGTGAGAAGGCTTTTTTGAAACTCGTGGAGCGAGAATTGAGAATATATATTCGAGAGAAACGTATGAATATGTAATACACGTATATTTAACTAATGATGATTGGCTTTACGAATTACATTATAGACTGATATTTCGCTACATTTGCACGGTGCAAGAATCAGAGTTTATTCGCGTTTGATATACGTCTGTTATTTGAACTATTGCTTTGATCTTTTACCACGTAGAATCATGTGAAATAGACAGAGCGAGTCAATTTTTTATTTCGCGCGAAGAGAAAAGTTTGATAGATAAAGATAAATGGAGACAGAGCATGACTGCACAAACAGAAAAATAGTAAAAAAGAAATGGGATGATAATCAGTCATCGTACGTTCCTTTTGATTTTGTACAATTTTTGTCTTAAACATATTTTGTGACACAGATATGTACATATATTGCATGTATATTTACTTGCTACATGTTTTGAAACACATTCTATAAGGTCACTGAAAAACTGAAGCAGGAAAATGGTGGTTATTCGAGAGATGTTGTTTTTCACACATGATACTGAAAAAAATCCATTAATTATATTTCTAAAATGAAATAATGAAAGATTAAAAAAGTATTTGTAAAAGTTATTTTTGTTTTATGTCATTCAGTCTTTCAGTGACCACCCTGTATATATGAAACTGGTATATAGTAGGAGCAATTTGAGGTTAGGTTGCTATTTATACGTCGGATACTTTATCGAAAACTGAACAATTTTTGCAGATAAAATACATACGCCGTAAAAGAAATATCAGGAAACGATACTCTGTCAAAAAATACGACGGGAAGGTGCAACAAATTTTCAACTCGATGTTCCTCGATAGCCGAGAAATTAACCTCAAAACTTACGTTACGCCCACGCACTTTCAAACTCACACATTATCCCAAAAAAACGGGAGTTACCGGAGAAAAAACTTCCGCCTACATTTTCCACTTCTTTTTCCTTTTTTTTCCACGACGAATCTCATACTTCAACCTCCTCTGTATATATATATATATCTTCCCTCTACCTATGCCTCGACCAAGATTTCCTTCTCGTTAACTTACAAGGAAAAATTCGAAACTTTCCCCTCGCGTTATAGAACATCGTCACGAAGCAATTACGAATTGAATCGCCGTGATTCGACGAGAACGGGAAAGAGTTGGAAAATGATGGCCGGTTAGAGTCGCGAGTAAGTCGTGAAATTGAGTTGCCAAGGGAAAAAAAGATTTTCCATTTCTTCCCTCGCGACGACGAACCTGCGTGCAAGGTCAACCAACTTCTAACTTACAGTAAAAATTCTGTTCGAGAAGATTTCCCCTAGACTGTAAGGATTTCTAGAAATCTGCTTTACCGACTGAGTATTACGGAGAATGATATACCGTAGGTAGTCTATATACTTTGTGTGTTACTCGGTATGTCAACGCGTCCCGTGTGTCATTGAACGTTTGTATTTCGCGTGATTGCGAGTCGAATTCAACATGCAAAGTGAGAAGAGCCGAAAATGTAAAACCACGACCAATCGTGGAAAAGCGAAACGGACATATAAGGGCTCGTTAGTCACCGGTTAGTGACTAAGAAGGCAACAGCCAGCAGCAGCTCGGTGCAGACGTACGCCAGTTTTTTCGTCTACGGTGTGTGTCCCGGTCGTCGTGTTGGCGTAAACAAACGCGAACACGCCCGGGTATAATACCGTACGATAGGCAGCAGAGAAACAGGCTCCCCGTTTCCGGATTGTTGCTTTTTAATCCTGCTCGTTTATTTCGTCGAACCAGTAGGTCCAGTTCAGCAGGGCTAAATGTAACCTGTTACCGTGCGTACGTACGCATGAATTAACCTCTTGCGCTGGAATGACGTGTCACGCACGTCGAAAATATTTGGCCCAACATTGCTATGTAGGTATTAAGTATATATATGTAAACATAACCCAGGCAAAACAAATAATACAATTTATTACTTCTTAGTTCATCTCTATCCAGTGATAGAATTCAAAAAGAAGACGAATTATATTGTGTACGGTTTGGTCACTCGTTATGGTCCGTGAACCAGTTACTGGCGCAAGAGGTTAAGGCGTCGCGATCTACGAGGCAAGGGTTTGAGTATCACACGTTTCTTTTTTTTTTTTTTTTTTTTTTTAGAACAAGAATTATTTTCTAGTCTACACACGCGCAACTGTAGAAACTAACGGAATGGATGGAGGAAGGTTAAGAAGAAGGAGTTTATTGGAGGGAGCTTAGGTTCGAAAGGTATAACACGGTCAGAAAATTAAATGGGTTATGGATGGTCCGAGGAGGAGTTGTTAATCATTTTTTCGGGTTTTATATCGCTGGAATGCTCGACCCGGTTTGTAGTTTTCGTTCTTCTGCTTTTTCTTCATCCTCAGTTCGTGTGTTCTTTAATGGAAATTTAATAGAACAGTTGCGAGAACGCGAACCTGTATTTAAATGGTTTTCAGCATGGATTGAATTATTTAAAGTTCAATATTAATGTGTATATTTTATACACGAAACTATGATTACGCGAAGTTTAATTTAAAATTGAAATTCGAAATTTAAAATTGATGATTCGGTGTTGGAGCACAGAGCTATGTAGGATATGGAAGCAGAATCTGTAGGCGAATTTCGTGACCTGTTTTTGACAAATAAGAAATTATCTAATCTCTACAAGACTTTTTTTTTTACAAGATTTCTATAAAATTCAACTTTCATTATAAAATATAATATATTATACAATTTAATATAATTCATTACACTACTATGTATCATTCGTTATATTATAACAGTCGAGTACAAAATATATAAAATATAATATCACATACGAATTGTATAATATTTTTACAGAACCTAAGAGGGGAGATTTTTTTTTTTGACCTCGTTCAAGTCAAGATCAAATCATTGACATTTATGCCCGGTGATTTCAATATATTTCTCGTTATTTGTAATGCACGCGTGCAGTTGGTTTTTGCGTTCCTCTTGTTAGAGGCAGCATTATACTACGCGCGTCGTATCAAATTAACCCCCCTGTGTCTTACGAGTTACACTTGTCGCGTGGAAAACACAGTCCAGAGGTGATAACGAGTCGCATTCGTGACGGTGGGAACGCTCCAAATGTGAATATACAGGGTGTCCCAAATAGCATGCTAATCACCTTACATGAGAACCAAAATTCTAAATTTCATCCTCCTCCCCTGGGAAAGATAAACTCTAATATAGCGAAAAATCATCATCTCCAAATTTTATTACCCTTTAGTGTGATTATCGCAGCCATTAAATATCAAAATACAAATCCTTCAGAAAAATCGCGAATAATCACCTATTCACCATTTTTATCATGCTCCAGCGAGATTTGCGTTTTCACTGTATCAGACTGTTTCTCTCTTTCAGAAGCGCTGTTTTTAGGATAATATAGAATTGAAATAATTTCTTATTGTGAAAAGTATTGGAAATCTTTTCACAATTTTGCGCAGTACTAATACATAAGAAGAATTGGGATAGGGATATTATCTGTTGTGGTATACTAAAGAGATATTTTATACTTTGATACAATTATTTATAATTTTTACCATTATGCTACGACAGTGACCTAAAAATGGGAATTAAATGAATAATAACAATGTAAGTACAATGAAAAATGAGTAAATAGCAACGTGATATAATTATAATAAATAACTTTATAGCGAAGTAATAATATTACAATATTACATATATATACTATTACAATATATATTATTATATTATTAATATATTTAATATATATTATAATATAATGTATAATATATAAAATAATATATTAGTATATTGTACAATAGTATATAATGATATAATATATATTATAATTAATACATTTTGGAACAACAAACGACAACAGCCTTGAATGTTAAATAACAATTCACGTCGAAACGAATGTTATTCGTTCGCCGGAAGCTCGTTAGGTCTCTTATAACGCGAGGAAAACGCATCATCCTCCGCTAGTCGAATGTTCTTTACCCAGAGTGGACCTTGAATATTTTAACGCATCCTCGTTTCTTCTCGACGTCTGCCAGTCGATCGTTCCCGCTGTGTACAATCGTTTCTTCCCCTCACTGCTGTTCGTACCGCGTTATCTTCGTTCGACGGCGAAAGAGAGAGACTCCTTCGTCGAACGGATCGAAGCCGAGACTCTATTGTTCTTTTAGGGAAATGGCGAGCTCTAGGGACTTTAGTTTCCACGAACGCGACTCCCCAACAATTTTCAAACGCTGTCCGATCGAAGAGCTGGAAATTGCAGTTACCTCCTCTCCTCCTCAGTGTTTGCGTGAATATATAGTTGTTGGCTTCAGTGAAACAAAGAGGGGACGGGTAAAATCATTCTTACGACATAGAAACGTACAGACAGGCGTGACATCGTGAAAATCAAACGCGTCCCCGATAGATAAACGTGATTTTTGATCATTCTGTGACACACGTAGAATAATTGCGCACGTGCACGTCGTGCAACACGAAATCGTCCGATTGAGAGGATTAATTCTGATTTACCTACCCCTCTCTACTAGCTCAGATCGCCGAATACTTCTCTTCCCTCCGGGTCTTGCGTGATGATTTTTTTTATATCGTGTTGGAACACGATAAATCATTGTTCCAACGCGGTATAAAAAAAATGGAAAAAATAAAATAAAAGAAACATGGAAATAAAACTCGTTTTCGACCAGTCCATTCGGTTATCAGCTCCGCAGAGAGGAGACAGTCCTCTGATCGTTTCCAGTTCAATCAATAGCCACCGTGTTGCCATAAATCCGTGCGCGCATACGACAAACTTTATGTCTATTTATTATGGCGTATCACGTATGGGAACAGTCTTTTTTTCCCCCGAATGAAACTTCAACCATACTCGAAATATCTTTTTTTTTTTTTAATCATGTTTTTAGTCAAAATTATCCGTCATGTTCGATTGATGCACGTTTCAAATGCATCCTGTTGTTGTTACATCGAATATACTCACCGATCAACTCCATTTTTTTTTAATTTTATTAATTGAGTTGCGAGATTGTGATTCGACTTTTAAGAAACAAGTAACTTGATTTTGTTTGTTTGTTCGATTTAATTCAATCGTCTTTACGACACATTAACCACTTTGCGCTGGCAACTGAAATCCGCGGACCATAACGAGTGGCCAAACTGTATGAAATAATTTCGTTGCTTTGTTTTTGAATTCGTCGGTATCATATCACTGGATAGAAATTATTGAGAAGTAATAAATTTATTATTTGTTTTGCTTGTGCTATACTTAAATATATTATATATATAAAACAGAGGAAATATTGCAATTTTTGAACAAAAAATTCTCGACGTGTGTGGCAAGAGGTTAACCACTGGCGCTGGCAACTGATTGCGGACCATAACGAGCGACCGAACCGTATACATACAATAATTTGTCGCTTTTTTTTCGAACTCGTCGGTATATTACTGGATAGAAATTATTGAGAAGTAATAAATTTATTTGTTTTGCTTGAGTTACACTTAAATATACTTAAAACTGAGAAAATATTGCAATTTTGGGACAAAAAATTCTCGACGTGCGTGGCACGTCATTCCAGCGCAAGAGGTTGACCACTGGCGCTGGCAACTGATTGCGGACCATAACGAGCGACCGAACCGTATACATACAATAATTCGTCGCTTTTTTTCGAACTCATCGGTATATTACGGGATAGAAATTATTGAGAGGTTATGAATTTATTATTTCGTTTGCCTGTTGTATTTCACTTAAATATACTTAAGACTGAGAAAACATTGCGCAAGAAGATTGAGTAAAATGCTCGAGACATCGTTAATTTTTCCTGTGCTCTTCTATTCGTATCTGTACGGCTTTCTCAATGACTGTGTTTTCATTTCACTCGCGATTCAACAATTTTTAACGCGACGAAAATATACACAATTGTATTAATAAAAAAACCAATATTAATTTTACTAAAAAAAAAAAAAAACGCCGTGAGCTGATACGTGATTGCAAGGAAGCGAAAGAGAAACTTGATATCTTCGATTAAATACCTTTCATCCAAAAACCGATAATAAAAACGTTATTAAAAAAAAAAAAAAAGAAAGAAATTCGCTGGCTTTTTAATACCCAATTACAGAATCGGCGCACGAAACACTGGAGTGACAATCAGTGTTTCAAAGAACAAAGATAAACAGACGTTTGCCCGAAAGAAAATTCGATGGAAAACAGAAAATCCATCGAGTCCATCCCGTCGTGCATCCTTTGAGGAGAGCAAAGTGGAAATTTCTCTGTCCCTCTTCCTCTCTATCCCTTGCTTCGTGTTCCCTCCCTTCTCTCTCTCTCTCTCTCTCTCTCTACATATATATATATATATATATATCTATCTCTCTCTTGGTCTCTCTCTCCAGGGTGCCAGCCAGTTTCGTGATACGAAGCGGCCTGGATCGATAGAGAGCCCAGCTCCAAGCTCCTTGGTGTTCCTCTCTCTTCGTCGAGTTCCCCGATTCCTCGAGGACTCGGAACGGTGGTGGAAGAGGTGTACCGAGCAGCGTTTTCTCTCGATTGCGACCGAATCGCAACCCGTGAAACACGCGGGGAATAAAAGAGGAAGCGAGAGAGAGAGAGAAGAGGGTGAAAAGGGAGAATGATAAAAAGAGGGAACAAGGTCCCGACCTGTGCCGCCACCGCCCTAGGGACCACCTTTTGTACGTTCCGGCCTTTTAAGGGCTAGTCGAGTGGACGAACGCGAAGGTCTACGGCCCTGTCCGTGAGACACCGTGCGCCAACAGCTGGCGGAAAAATCGAAAACGCAGCTGCCGCGCGCCGTCGTCTTCTCCGACCGGCATAAATTCGAGCCTTTACATATATATATATATGTGTGTGTGTCTGTGTGTGCGTGTATAGTGTGTACGTATACACGACGTGTGTTGCACCCTTCGATCGACACTGGCCACGAACCTCTCATCCACCGGTCTCGATCCTCCTCCGCCGTGAAGGAGTTTTTCGGTCGAGAATATAATCGTGGGAGGCTGCGCTGCTCTTCTTCTTCTTCTTCCCTCGCCCGGAACTGGTTGTGTGCCTCTTGCTTCGCTCCGGCTTCGTCCAGCCTCGATCAGGTTCCTCGAAAACTCGGCGCCACGTTCGAGAATTTATGAAACCGGTAGAGAACCGAACCGAGTCCCGATTTTTTTTTTTTTTTTTTTTTTTGGAGTTTTCGCTGGCACACCTCTTCGTGGTCTTTCGTTCCTCTTCGTGAAGTCACTTTGTTTCATCAGTGGAGTTTCTTTTCTCATTGTTTGCCCATCAGTGAAACAGGGTTTTTTTTTTCGTATAGTTGGTTTCCTTCGTGTTACTCGGTACTTGTTATTATTGATAAATGTCGTTTATGGGAAAAATTGTGATATTTATGTGATGTTTGATATTGTGTAGCAAAGTCCAGATAAAAATAAACATCGTACGACAGTTGCAGCGAGTTCGAGTGTTTAGAGTTTTAACAAAGGAAGTTGTCTATTTTCTCTTCGAGGCTTCTATTTATCAAATAGTTAATAAATAATTTATTATAAATTAATGTTTCCACTGCAAACAAGATTTTTAGCATTGTCAACTGAGAAAACATCGACGAACTCTTTCGAACGTCTCCTTTACGTTCGATTTTGTTCACTGGACAGTGTTTCCATTTCACAATTTAAAATTTGCGTCGGAATTAACACTCGAGGGAACTATATTATAAATACGGTTAATCGTCGTCGCATGCGGACCGCAATTGACGAATGTCACTTGACATTAACGAGACAAGTAGTTCAACGTCCTCTACTTTAACGCCAATTCTTCATTTTAACTCCACCGTACCAATAGGATGGTCACTGAAAGAATGACATAAAACAAAAATAACTTTCACAAACACGTGCTTTTTTAAAAAATTTTTTATTATTTCATTTGGAAATATAATTATTTATATTATTTGTACAAAAAAAGATTGAAAATGAACAAGTTATGATTTTTTTCCAAACCCTTCGGTTTTTATCCACCCTGTATATAACATACGTGTCCCTCTCATTCCCTGAAACATAAAAATTTTATCGGATGAAGAATTAAAGAAGACACGTGGTGGACTTTCAGACCGATGACTCGCCATCAGTTGGTCGAAAAATTGAAATTCTTCAGTCACCAAACGCAAGGGAAATGTTACATTACACGCTTGATACGATATAAAGGTTAAAACCCTCAGACTCCCCAACGTTTTCGAAATAAACGAAGATCTCGTTCGACAAAGATTCATTTCGCGCTCGTACACGTGTCACGAAAAGGACAAGTGTTTTCATAGTAAACCTGCGACTTGGTATAACATTGCACGTACGCCCACGTTTGTTGCAAGTATTAGAACACCTGCAGGAAACGTGACGAACTTTAGAGAAATTATTGGAAAATTGTTAGAACCTTCGAGAATTGTCGTCATCCTCGGAGCTTCTTCGAAGTCGAGAAAAATTCTCTGGATAGAGACAGGTCTTTAGAATACAGCGTTGGATCTTGAAAATAAGAATAAAAATCTAATCGGTAAACTTTGAGCTTTCCTAGATCGTGTGTACTTGAAATTCAACAACTGGAGATTTAAGAGTTCGAAAAAAAAGCAGCCGAACACGGGAATTTATAGAGAAAGACAATTCTATAAGTAACTTAAACTTCACACGCTGACCTGAACGCCAGGAAAAAGACACTCGCTCTAAATTAAGGTACTCTAATTGAGGTACTAAATTTTAGAAAATACTTCGACTAATAATCACACGATCGACGATCAGAGTTTGTGTTAAAAAAATATATATCAAACGATGCCTGTCCCTTAACATTCTTGCGTTGGAATAACATACCACGTACCTCGACAATTTTTTATCTCAAAATTGCAATATTTTCTGAGTTTTAAGTATATTTAAGTATAACTCAAGCAAAACAAATAATAAATTTATTACTTTTTAATAATTTCCATCCAGTAATATACCGACAAGTTCGAAAAGAAAGCGACGAATTATTGTATACGGTTCGGTCACTCGTTATGGTCCGCAATCAGTTGCCAGCGCTAGTGGTAGTTAACCTCTTGCGCTGGAATAACGTGCTACGCCCGTCGAGAATTTTTTATTTCAAAATTGCAATATTTTCTCAGTGTTAAGTATATTTAAGTATAACTCAAGCAAAACAAATAATAAATTTATTACTTCTCAATAATTTCTATCCAGTAATATACCGACAAGTTCGAAAAGAAAGCGACGAATTATTGTATACGGTTCGGTCACTCGTTATGGTCCGCAATCAGTTGCCAGCGCTAGTTGGTAGTTAACCTCTTGCGCTGGAATGACGTACTACGCCCGTCGAGAATTTTTTATTTCAAAATTGCAATATTTTCTCAATTTTAAGTATATTTAAGTGCAACCCAAGCAAAATAAACAATAAATTTATTACTTCCCAATAATTTCTATCCAGTAGTGTACCGACAAGTTCGAAAAGAAAGCGACGAATTATTGTATACGGTTCGGTCACTCGTTATGGTCCGCAAGTGGTTGAACAGTTAAGACGAAAGACTAAATTCATACTGGCAACTCGGTGTTTGAATCTGTCGCTAGAAACAAAGAAACGTGAAATCGACGTTGGCAAATCGAGAACATTCAGGACCACGTGTGCTCGAGAATGAAATTTTATAAAGAAAAAAAAAATAATACCTGAACCTTCGATTGAAAGGTAAAATCCATCAGAGTTTCACGGACTCGTCGTAGTGGTGGTTCGGGTGGCTCGTGACCCCGTTCAGGCCAGCTTTTGATGATCACACACAGCCGTCGTCCGGGAACGGTGCACGCGTTTCTCGTCGCGACTCCTTCGTCCTCGTCTCAGACGCTTTTTGCGTCTCGAGAGAGCCGCTACCACGGGGAGAGGATTTTAAAGGTAAACAGGTTTCTCGTAGACGCGCGCATCGCCACATCACCAGGAGGTTCTGGCCTCTCTTCGGTCAGATCCACCAGGCACACCTCTCGAAAGTCTTCTTAGCTGCCAAGACACACTTCTTTATTCCTTTTTATTCCTGTCGTTTTTAATATTAGCGTATTTTTCTTTGTTGATTAATCGATCGTTAATTGGACTTTCAGTCTCCAAATAATTTACAAATAATTTAATTTCTATAGTTGCAGAGATCGATTCGACTTGCGTCGTAATGTGAAGAAAAATCAGGCTTAATTATAACTTTTGCATTTAAAATTTCAACATCATTCTCTTCTATATGATTTATATATATATATATATATATATATATATATATATAACGTTGTTGTCCGTAAGTGATTAATTGTTCTTTCTCATTTTGAATCAAAGATCCAAAAACTACTCTTTAAATTCACTCATCTTTGGCCGAAAACACGCGAATTTTCGCTTTTTAAGAAAAAACAAGGTATCGTGGCTAAGTGTTTCGCCTTGGCTCATCCTTTTTCGAATTAAAAATTTCATAGTTCGAGTGGAACGTCGTTCCATTATTTCATTATTATTACGCGTGATGAAAGTGTGAAATGTGTCACCTTGTTGCCGCATCTGCGAACGAATCGAAATGTACAATATGTTCGACAAAATGAACGGCAATCTCACAGATTCGAACTCCAACGTTGAAAACTTTAAACAAACTCGAAATTGACAATTTCACATTTATAATGACGAAATAACGTGAATCTATCGAGAGATACGTGATCGTTGAATATTGAATTACCGGTTTTTGCGATGGTATCGAGGAAATTTATTCCTCAAAGGGCCCCCAAGACTGTGGATCGCCGATGAAAAATTCGTGGAAATTGAATGAGCACCGAAGTGGTGTTGAACGTCGAAGGTTACGTCCTTTGTTCGAAAGCGTGAACGTCGGTGTCTCCTCCCCCTCCCCCTTCGCCCCTCCCCCTCCCCCCCTCGTCCCGACGAAAATGGACCTCCGACGTCGCACCCGGGTACAAAAGCCATCGAGACGTTCTTATTATTGCGTCAAAGAGACGTATTAGACGTTAAGTAGCGTTTAATAGCACCTGTTACGTTAGCTTCGCCCGTTGCCTTACCTCTGTTAATGATACACAGCAAGTAAGGCCGAGGCATAGTAAATATCCCAGCATATGGTACATTTGTACTAACTGCTCACTACACAGGTGCACGTGCACCGTTATCACTTAAAGAAACGAGACGCATGATCGTTAGCGTGACACGAAAAGGGAAATATATAAAACAGGGTGGACAATTAAATTCAATTAAAAATAACGTAATGAAACAGGTCCAACGAAATCGCGTAATTAAATAATATGGAATTAAATAGTGAATCGTGCAGTGATATGTATAATAAATAAATAATTATATAGTATATATAGTATATATATAGTATAAATAATAATAATAATATAATAAACAAATAATGTATTTATTGTATATTTATATACATATATATTATATATTATTTATAATATATTAATATAATAATAAATATAATTAAAAAAACATATATATAATAAATACGATGCAATTGTACGAAATTAAATAGACGTGGAACTTTTCATGGGATTTTATGTAAAATATTACAGAGTTTTAATTTAAAAAAAAAAAAAAAAAAAAAAATACAGAGTGATACGAATATACGCATAAATGGAAGTATTAATAAAAAAAAAAAAAAAATTAAAAAAAGGTACAACAGTCTTTTGTAGAACAAATTCTCTTCTCTCGCTTTCATTTTCTGAAAGAAGTCGGAATTAATTAGCTTTAACAATTTGTAATGTAATTCAGAATAATTCATAAATACAGGATGTTATTTTACTTATTTTAACTTTCTGTCTGTTTCGTTCCAATTAGTAGGAAAAGCTCTTTGTGTGAAATTGTTCTCCTTTCGTGCGTAAAAATTAATAATAATCATTTCGAGGGGTTTGGATCAATTGTCATCAGGAGGGAGTGATTGATATTCGGTTGCTTGATTGACTATGCAGATCGGCTGTTTTATGAGAGTCGATTGTTAGTAAGACTCGCAATTGAACGTCGCCTCGCTATCTTTCATTAGATACTCTCTTATCTCCCCGCGTGACATATGGCGTTCATATTCACCTGGTGCCACACTGTGCAAATCATCTAGTTTCTCGACGGTGGTTACTAAAAATTCTACACGGCCACCTGACCGACAGATTGCTTCATTATCAATTCACAACCCAACACATTGGCAACCTTGTCCGGTTTAGGTGGTGTCGCTTTCAATTTACAATATTTCTTTTTGAAGTTTCCTCCGTTTCTTCGGTTGAGAAAACTTTCATTAAATTTATTTTTGCAGATGGATCGTAATTCAAACAATTATTCTATATAAAATAAACTTATTAATATATATATTATAATATATAATTATAAATATATATTACTCTATATAAAATAAAATTTCAGTAAGTAATACACGATATTTGTAATGCTACAATTAACTAAAAATTATTCAAAAACAGATGTGGCAATGTTTGACATTCACGATTCTTTATTTAACACGGTGAAAGCTTCTTTCAGGACTGTCTGACTAAATTTGTTTCTTTCTTAGTACAAAAGTACTTGATTTACATGCACCTCGCCGCCATGTTGCGTAGCATGAGCTTTACCATCGTCCAGTCAATGTTGACACAAATTCCACCAAGAACCATCAATTCCACCATCGTGTAATCAAGCAATCGTTAGCCATCGCGGCTTCACTCCGCCCGCTCGCATGGGAGAGGTTCCACGAACGTTAATTCACCGTCCTTCAAGAGAACATCTGTCCACGAGCCCCGAGAGAACGAAAAAAAAAAATGCCGCACGTCCGACCAAATTATCCTTCCCCGTACCAATTTCATTAAAATACTTAACTTCGTGACTTTTTTTTTTTTTTTTAGAATTTTAGTCGAAAAAATGTCTTCAGAAAGTTTCAATCCAATCCTCTGCATTCTCAGATTTAATAAAGGAACTTGAAAAACTTCAATCAATCATCTGAGAATCCTCAATGAAGAGAACTGAAATTTTGATGCCATCCGAGAGACGTCAAGATCAATTTTTTTTTTATATGGGGGTTTAGAGTCGCATCGACTACGAGGTCTTTAGCGACGTGCTGGCATTTTTCTCTTTATATCTGGTCTAGTAGTTTGGTCTCCTTCAGGTAGTTGACAACGTTTTTTCTGTTGTTTCTGGCAGGTTAGAGCGGTGTTTTGGTTCAATCCGTATTTACTTCTTAGGTTTCGGTATTTTCTGCATTCACGTAGCAGGTGTTGGGTGGCGATTTGTTTGGTTGCAGGTGTTGCAGAAAGGTGGTTCTGTTTTGCTTAGGACGTATTCGCGTGTGATCTTGGAGTGTCCGATTCGAAGACCAGTCATGGCTATCCTTTCTTTTCTGTTTATGTTGTTTGGTATTCTTTTGGTAGAAATAGTGTGCTGTGTCGTGTATTTTGGCTCTATTCGTCGTAGTCCAAATTCTGTTCCATTCTTCAACTTTGGTCGTTGAAGCTAGTAGGTCTTGGTGTAGGATTGGGAGATCAACTTTTTATTTTCGACAGAAGAACTTGCACGACACGTGCAGATTTTAGTCGAAAACTTTTCTTCGAGCCTGTTGTGCTTGATTTCAAATATATGAAACAGTTTGAACAGAAGCTTTCAGAACTGCTTCGACTGTGAATTTTTATGGACTCAAAGAGAAATGCAAGTACATGTAAAGAAATACATACAGGATGGTCACTGAAAGACTGAATGATATATAAAATAAAAATAACTTTCACACGGACACGTGTTTTTTTTTTTTTATTAAATTTTTTACTATTTTATTTTGGAAATATGATTAATGGATTTTTTTCCATCCCTCAAATGACCATCATTTTCCTGACTTTTTCAAACCCTTCAGTCTTTCAGTGGCCACCCTTTATATTGTATTTTTTGTAGACGAAACAAATTTTTATTTAAATTCCTATATTAAATTCTTTAATTTGCGTTCGTAGATATTTGAGAATCGACAAATTTCAATCGCCAAAGACCAACCAAGAGTGTCTTGGACGAGAAATTTCATCTCTGCCATCGATGAGAATCTTTTTATAGAACCGGGTGGGTTCCAGCGGGAGGAATGGCGTATCCTTGTCCAGGTCGAAAATTCGTTACAATCGCAGGCTTATTTCCAGCCGGGGCCGTGTATATATTTTTTTTTCGTTCGTTTTCTCGACCGCGCCGGGGCCATGGCCTGCACAAAAGCAGAGAGAGAGGTTGGCCCAAAGCAACGGGGCCTGGATATTCCGGTTCACTTAATCGTTTCTTCGGACTTCGTGGTCTCGCTCTCCTCTCTCTTTCTCTGGTTCTCCGTGAGGAGACGAGAAAAGAAAAAAGAAACGACCATGGTGCACCGTGGTTACACAAAGGGACCAGAAAAATGGTACCTCTCAAGTCAGCGCTATAAGACGCCATACGAATTGCCTCACGAAATATTTTTTTCCAACGAGAGGAAACGTCCCTCGCCACTTCATTGCAATCCTCGAGTTTTGTCACTTTGTATCGTCATACAATACAACTAGTCTTCTGTTTGAATTCGTCGGTATATGACTGGATAGAAATCACCAAGAAGTGACAAATTTATTGTTTGTTTTGTCTGGGTTCAAGTTCGATATACTTAAAACTGAGAAAATATTGCAATTTTTGGCCAAAGTTAACCACTTGCGCTGACAACTGATTGCGGACCGTAACGAGCGACCAAAAAGACACGTATGCAACAATTCGTCTTCTTTTTGAATTCATCGGCGTATCACTGGATGGAAATTAGTGAGAAGTAATAAATTTATTATCTGCCTTGTCTGGGTTATATATACTTAATTCAACATACTTAAAACTGAGAAAATATTGCAATTTTGGGCCAAATATTCTCGTCATTCCATTCGATTGCGCAGGTATACAGGGTGCTCCAATAATTGTGCGTCGATTGGTTTAGGTTAGGTACGAACGACGACGAGGTATTTGTGTATTTTTGAACACATTAGAAGTAGAAAAATTATATTTTTCTTTTCGTTCACATCGAATATCAATCATAGACACATATCGTCATCTGCTTCCAAATGTATATTATTTCACATCTTAGTTCTCGATGGGTTATATTAACCTATGGTTGTCGCAGAGTCGATCCACGCCCGTGTTAATTAATCGTGCATCCTCTGTACAAATGCTTCTTTTTCTCTTGCTTTTCGCATCATTCCATTTTATTCCTCCTCTTCTTTCAATCTCCTTACGCTTCTTACGATCTCTTAGCTGAAAAAAGAAAAAAAAAAATAGTTGAACCAAAGACACGGTTAAAGTCGAAGGTTTAAGGGAACTTAATTACTGTAACACGTTGCGTAGCCTGTGTGTGCTCGATGAATTTGTCACTGTCTCTCTGTTTTCCGTGTGTGCTCCTGTAGCTTTTCACGCTTGAACGTCGTGGCTCGCGTGTTGACGGCCCATCGAAGAGGAGCGATTCCGGGACGAAGTAAGACGGTTTTTTCTCCTTCGGGAAACGTATGCTCCTAGCTGATTGAATTGAACGAGAGAAGAGGAGGACGTCTCGCGGTCTCGAAGGAGGCAATGACTTGGTCGTTGATCGTCAACGTTTAACGCATCTGTGAATCTACAGGGTGTTTCAAAATACGACACATTGAGATATATATACATACATGCATACGTACTCTTTCATAACTGAGTCTCTCAACTTGCAGAAACCAAATTCTCCTTTGTTTTTTGTTTTTTGTTTCTTTTCTTTGCCAGTGGTTTCTGATGGAAATAAATTTTTTTTTTTTCTAATTTAGAGAGAAAGAACGTAATGATGAACGACTGAAATTTTCGACGCTAGTTTTACTTGTTTATTTATCATTTTATGGTTAACGACGATACGTCGTTAAATGGACGAATTGGCGAAAGAGTTAAAAAAAAAAAAAACACAACAGAGTCCTTTTTCTCGCGGAATAGCAACCTTTCAACTGACACGTGAAATAAATCTGATGGGATCTTGAAACGATATTATTGAATTGAATTGAAACGAGGAAGCAAGTGCATTTCGTGATACATTATATATTATTGTTTTTAACTTGAAATTACTTCGGACCGTGTAGACGAATTATTCCTCGGAATAACTTTGCATTAAATTATGTAGCACTGATTCCACGTCGAAAGATATAGATCACGACTTCAAAAAAAGAAAGAAAAGTAATAATCTTCCATCGGATAAACAAGGTAGAAACGTGATTTTAAAACACCCTGTACAACATCAAACGAGCAGTACAATTTCATTCGAGCAAACGAAAACGGTCAACGGAATTAAAATTCAAGTTTTTCCCCAACGATTGTCGATTTTTCATTTCCACGTCGAATACCGAAAGTCTTTTTCCTTCCTCTGTCTCTTTTTCTTCCTCTTATTTTTTCTCCCTCCCCCTTTTTTTTTTCTTCTCGAACGACGACGACGACGACGTATGCGCAGAAACGAGCAACGAAATCGACGTCCAATGATTTCATAAATATCCCCGCGGAATTATTAAGCGCCAGTTCGCTCCTTTTCGTTCGAGCAACGATGACGATGTCGTCGAACGTTTTGCTAACGGCGAGCGAGAGAAACGAGAGTATTATTATCATTATTTTTTTCTTTCTTTCTTTCTTTCTTTCTTGCGAAGAAAAGGAGATTCGAACGAAATGAAAGAGTAAGGTAAAAGTCGAGTGGAGGGAGTAAAGATAATAAACGCAGGGATAAGAGAGAGAGACAGAAATAATTTTTATCTTTATCCATACTGCGTAGAGGCACGTTCTGGGCCAGGATCGAAATTTAGCCGGCCAGGATTTTCAAATGAACAAATACGAACGGAAGCTTTGCGCTTAATAAATTTTCGATTTTCGTTCAAAAAAAAAAAAAAAAAAAATCAAGATCAAAGATCGTGTCAGAATGAAAAAAAAAGAGAAAGAAAGAAGGCAAATTTACAGTTTTACAAGCGTAAAGAGAAAGTTATTTCATCCACTATATTTATTGCTTTGCCTCCGTGTATTTGATTATACCTCGTGCAGAATGATACTCGAGTGAAAAGGTATTGGAACTGATTTTTTTTTTTTATTCTCGAAAAAGGCCAATCAAACTTTTTCGCGAGTGCCTTTTTTTTCATTCGACGATTATGAAACGAGATTGTCACGCTCGTTCGATTCACTCTCTGTAAAGAATCATTGTTTTGCGAAAAAAAAAACTGACTAATGCATCATTGTCGTTCTTAGATCACCGAGCCGCTAAATTTCGTGTATGGGCCGCTAGGTGGTGTGGGGCTGATATTTGAAAATGTGAAAATGCATCTGAGCTCGTCGCCACCGAGAGCTTTCGTTGGCCAGAAAGGAAGCATGCGAATGTTCACACGAACTTTGCCAATACCAAGCACGAAACGATACGACATTTCGAAATAGATATCGCTGATTCTGTCGTTAATTATCATTGGACTATTTCAGTCGAGATTCACTAGATCCGTAGCTCTTTAACGAAACAATTACATATTCCTTTCGTATAATTATATATATAATATTATATTTTATATATTTAGTATATTAATTATATATTATATATATATAATTTTTTATTGTGTACATATATATATATATATAATATATTTTATATATTTAGTATATTAATTATATATTATATATATATAATTTTTTATTCTTGTGTACATATATATATAATATATTTTATATATTTAGTATATTAATTATATATTATATATATAATTTTTTTATTCTTCTGTATATATATATATATATATATATATATATATAAAAAATTGTTAATATATGCTACTGCATGGTATGTTTGTTTCTAAAAACACGCTCTCTGTTCTTATCATCAGCTGTTACTACTTGGTACGTGACCGAAAAGTCATCCGCGATATTATCTATGCACATTTTGATCACGCTTGTTCCTCCTCAGACATGCCACTGAAAATTATACTTTTTTTTTTCTTTCTTCTTCCTCTTCTTTTGTAATCGCACGTCTTTCTTCTCGGGAAGAGAACGCGTTTAACCTCTCGCGCCACACGTCGAAAAATATATCGACCCAAAATTGCGATATTTTCTCAGTATATCGAAGTATAACAATACAATACAAACAATACAAACTTATTACCTCTTAACAACTTCTGTCCAGTGATATACCGACTTCTATTCAAAAAAGAAGACGAAATTGTTGTATACGGGGTTTGGTCGCTCGTTACGGTCCGCGAGCCAGTCACTAGCGCAAGAGGTTAAAATTGAACTGACACGACAATAGAAATTCGCGATATTGGTTTTCTTTACTTTCGTCGAGAGAAGGAGAGGAAAAATTATGAAGGAAAAACCAAAAAAAAAAGACAAAAAAAGAAAAGAAAAGAAAAGAAACACATGCCGCGAGAGATGTAAAAGTAACGGGGCACGCGGGATCGGTGGCGTCGTCCCTGGCGTTTCGAGCAGCAAAACTCGAACATGGCGGCGAGCTCGGATGTTCTTTCGACATTTCGAAAGAACGGCGCGCGCGAGGTGGAAATCGCCTCTCGTCGTCGATCATCTATCGCCTCTTCTCGCCGTGTGTATGTATGTGTGTGTGTAACGTTCGAATATCTCGCCAGGTTCTCTCTCGATAGACGGAGTCGGAGGAGTTAACGCGGGGCGTGCACGTTTTCAAACTGAAGGGGGCCAGAAACGTGTACGGAGGTCTCGGGTGAAAAAAAACGCAAAGCGAGAGGTTAGCCTCCTCCGCCTTGCCTTGTCTTGCCTTGTCGTGTCCTCCCGTTTCAACCACGAAAACGAAACCAGCAGACACAGGGGGAGAGAGAGAGAGAGAGAGAGAGAGAGAGAGAGAGAGAAAGATAGAGAGAGAGAAAGCGAGAAAAAAAAGAGGTGGAGCGATACACCGAGTGGCTGCCGTTGTAAAAGAGAGAGAAAACGAGAAAGAGGAGAAAAAGAGCGGCGAAAAACGGAGGGAGATAGAGGGAACGAAAGGGTAGAATAATAGGATCGAAACGAGACAGAGCAAAGGGGGAGAGAATGAACGGCCCCGGGAGTCATCAGCATCGCGGCTTGGGCATGCAGGGACGTTTCAGGGCCGTAGTAACTGCTGGCACTCCGGCAGGGCCCCACTCTCGACCCCCAGCGCCGCCACACGCACGCGGTGGATGGCACCCTCATAGCCAGCACCCTCAACACGCCCAGATACCTCAGCAATACACCGGCAACAAGGAATACCCGTATCGACAATGTCCACCGCCACGCTTCCATAATGGGTATACCATTGCAGTAAACGAAACTTGCCGCGCACCTTCAGTGCGACTTCTTTTTTTTTCTTTTCTTCTTCTATTTCAATACCGTTCTTTCCTTTTCACTTTACGTTTTTACTTTTACCTTGCGTTTGCGAAAAAATTGCTTCACGGCCTGTTCTTTGAAGTTTTTGACAAGTGTGAATCGTCTTTCCATTCGTTGCACGGCTGTGCCGTTATAAAATAGCGCGGAGAAAAGTTCGAACTAAAGAAAAGTTCGATACTCGTAAAGTTGCTCCGACACTTCACCATCTACGAGCAATTTGAAATTTCGCGGGTTCGTCTCGACAGTGACTTCACGAGATTCTCGGAAATTATTGTTTGAGGATTAACGTCGGTATCGATCGATACAACTCGTCCGTATGGAAATGTAGTCGATTCACCGTCGCGTAATCGAGCGACTAATTATTAACCTTTTTTTTTTTCTTTCGTTCTCGTAATATCATTACGCAATCGTTCGCAACTCACGTTGACAATTACGTGTATCACGCATCGAATGTAATTCTTGAAAAGGTCGTTCGATTGATGTATCGAGTTAAGAGTCGAACGTTCTCGCGTTTACCAACATGGACGATCGGTATGGAAGGGAGTGATCGTCGCGAAAGAGGTGGCTTCGCACGCGTCCGCCCTGGCAAGTACGTGTTTAATTTCCAGAGTAACCGACATTGAAGAGTCGGCGATTCTAATCGACGATAATAAACGCCCGCTCTCGGCTCTTGTCCTCGAGTTACGACGCTGCGGACGCGCGCATCCGCGATGCATTTTCGTTTTCGTGTGCACGTTTTTAACGCTCGTCAGCCCGCGTACGGGGACGTTCGTTTCACCTTTTCCTCCCCCCTCCTCGATTTTATCGAGCTTCGAGCTGTACCGGCCTTTTTGGGTTTTAGGTTAGGTCACTCTGATTAACTGTTTCGCGAGTCGAGAAAACACGATATTTGTCGAAATTCTCGCGTACACACCGCTCCATGGATCATGCGGCACATAGACGCGCGTGTGCATGCAAAATCTACAGATGTTGGCTTCGGATGATTTTGTAATCCCGTTCCCAGATTTGATACGCGCGTAATTACACACGTTGCACGTATTTGGTAAAGGAGAGTATTCAATGACACTTAGAAAATTGCAAATTATTCCAACAGTGACAGAGCTTGTTATTTTTAGTGTTTGAACACGCGTCAAAGGAAGGATTAAAACTCTTCATTTCTCTCACAAACGACAACAACGACGTTTACATTCCACCGAATAAGTATGACTATAATCTCTTCCTGCGGATATTTTAAAATTATCAATCCTTTTTGTGGATGTATGTCAGTCTTGTAATAAACCGGTGACCGTATAAACCACGACACACATTTACGCAATTAAACACACTTGTAGATACATCGTATCCCGCGGACAATCTATTTCCGGTCGATGTGACATCTGCAAAATTCAGATTTCGCGAGTTTTGTTAGGTTAGGCTGCTGGTAATGCTGCACGAAACGCACGAGTGTACAGCGCGCGACCTTGAAGTTACTACATTACAAATCATCAACGATCTTTAGCGTTCGTTAACAGAGCACTATAGTAACTATGTATTCTCTTTTTATCCATATCGTAACGAATGTTCTTGCTCTTGTCTCGATTATCGTTTCTTCTTGATTTTCCTCGTCCCGTGTGTTTTCTCTGTACTTTTCTACACGCTGTGTTTACACCGTTACACCTTCGCTGTTTAGCATGTCACCGAATGACAGCCATCTTTCGAACGATGATTTGCTTGAAGAGCGACACAATTTCAATAATTGAAAATAACTCGTCTCCAGTTGTAATTACAGATCCGAAAATGAGTTCGAATGAAACGTTCTTTACGAGCTGTTTCGTTAATAACCATTTTTAATAACAGTTCGTTTCTGCGAATGTACCTCAGAGGCGATATATACGGTTCTTTGTATTGTTTCGTATAATCACGTTGTCGCGTGTTTTCTGCATTATCTCGTCGAGGAACGTTTTGCCACGTTTTCACGACAGATTCGCCCTGTGCTATCGCCATTTTATTGATATCGTGCACGATGTTCGTGTAAACATGCCCGTAATATGGAATTTATTCAGCTGCGCATCAGCTAGTAATAATATTATTCCCATTTCACATCTAGTCGAGCGAACGTCGCTTTTTCGTCGAGTCGATAAACGGCATTAACATTGGAACAACCGACGACTAAAATGTAAAGCTTATCTACAAAAAAAAAAAAAATTATGTACAAAAAGAAAAAAAA
Organism: Tetragonisca angustula; assembly: GCA_036937485.2. NCBI lineage: Eukaryota > Metazoa > Arthropoda > Insecta > Hymenoptera > Apidae > Tetragonisca > Tetragonisca angustula. The sequence goes on along the minus strand of JAWNGG020000108.1, from coordinate 726,966 downwards.
AAGAAAAAACGCGCAATGTCATTTCAATATCGAATCTTTATTCATGCGATTTTATGAAAATTAAATGTATGAAAATTCATTCGAAGCCTCGAAAATGCAAATTCAATATTCTTTATTAAAAAAAAAAAAAAAATTGCAATTAATTCCAGTGTTAAGACTGACACATTAAATTTTTTTTTTACGGTAGAAAAATTTTTATGATTAATGTTACATTAATTCGCCGTATGTGTTATCAAAGCGTTTCATTAGTTCCGTGCGTGTTAATTATTCAATAGATCGGACGCACGTGCATTTCAAAACATCGTACCCGAGGAGGGAAAAATCAGCTTCGAACGCGTATATCGATGTTACGATGAAAGGTACTTGTGATTCTAGAGCGACGGGAATTTCCATAGAATAATTAATATAATATATAATAATATATAATATTATGTTATATAATATATAATAATATAATATTATAATATTATAATTTCTACAGAATTATTGGAACGATTGCTGCTAAACTTTCACCGCGATTCTCAAAATTTTTATTTCCAAATTAAATGTAACATTTCTGTTCTATTCTACTCTAACAAATTTTGATTCATTATATATTTATCTTTGATCTGACATAAAATTCTACAGAGGTACAACAAAAGTTCCTCAGAATCAAATATCTGGATCACACCAGTTTCATGATAACGTCGATATTCGTCATCCTTTTTCCCCTGATATGCTCATTAATAGTGTCTGCACGTATTTAGGGATTGTCCTGGCGTCGGTACGTCTTCCGGGCCAAACGGCAAGGAAGTTTCGTATCACGGGAACGTAGGTGGGTCTAGCGTGGGGTACAAGCCGCCCCCGCAGCACAGCCCACAGTCGAGAGGTCCACCGGCGCATTTCCCACAGGAATCCGTGGGCCTGCCGGCTAATTCTCCGCCTTTGCACATCAACATCTGCGGCCAAGTAAGTGCCACCTTCTTTCTGCCATCTGATAATATCTGTATTGTTTTCTTTCCTAAAAGATACATGTGCTCGCAGGAGAACACGATGCGTGGTCCATTATTGAACATGAGTCCAGGTCTCGGAGCTAGTGGCGTTGACATGGAATATCGTAGAAATTCTCAAGGTATCCTGAGACTTTTGAGATAGTATATATACTATATATATATATATACATATTCATGGTATTATACACGCATAAAATTATTATACATATACACGTGTACATATGTAGCATATACATGACCAGTATGCATCAGTATATATATATATATATATAGTAAATATCAAGACACTTGTTGATATTTAGTACATTTAATTTCCATGCATTCTTTTAGTCATCTTGCCATTTTATCGATGCAGTTGTTCACATTCTTGTGATTCACAGTTAAACAAATGGAATTTAAGCAAAAATTTAATTCTGCTCTGTCACGTTATGTATATATTACGTCATTTAACCTTTCGTGTAAATGCATAGATATCCGCAGTCCATATTGCAACGCACAATTAAAAATGGAATAACATTTTTTAGAGTTTTCCATATAATCGCTACGTGTTTCACATACGTACGTAATTTCTCGTGTGAGATTATTTCGTTTCGTATGTTCGTTTTAGCCACAAACCAGCTACCTCTGAGTCCTGTGCAGATCCAGCCATCGCCGCCATATTACAGACAGGCTAGTCAAGACGATGGTAGAAAGGTACATGTCTGTACTCTGTATATTTTAACAAAAATCTCCGCCTGAATCTTCCGTCCACCATTCCATTGTCGATGATATTTTTAGAGCGAGTCGCCGTCGAGGAAACGTCGCCGAATATCCCGCAACGGTGCTGTCCCTGGAATAGAAGTTCGCGAAACAACGCCACCGTCGCCAACGCCGCCATTGCACACGACTCCCCCGCCATGGGAATACTCAACCGCGCCTCAGAGGCGATCACCACGGAATCACATGTCGACACGGGGCAGCCCGACTATCCGAAATCGTTATCAACGATACACGGACTCGTTCGGCCTCACCTATCCTCCGTTTGTGCCTGGTCATACTCCTCACCCGCCCATTCACAACTCCCACCACGGGATCCATAGTTCTCATCACAATATCCACAATTCGCATCACAGCCTGCATAATTCCCACCACAATATGCATAACGCACATCAGACGCATCCCCATCATCCGCCAGGCACCGGGCATCACCCGGCGCAAGGGGCGAACGGCCCTGTGGTTGTAGACGTTGGGCAAGTCGGTGTTTCCGGATTGGGGGTCGCCGTTAGCGGGGAACCGCTCTGGCATCCTCAGGCGACAGGTTACAGGATTCCATGCCAGCTGCACGGTATATACACACCGACTGGCGCGCATCCATTCGCACACTCGTGTCAGGTAAAAATGGGCATTCTTTTGCGAAGCGCAGACTATTCTTTCTTCCTTCCTTTTTATTGTTATTATTGTTATTATTATATAATAGTCTAGACGACTATCCTTCTTTCTTTTTTTTTTCTTCATTGTTATTATTATTGTCTTTTTAGTTTTGCTATTACTGTTATATCCAAGACATTGGTTTCATGATCAATTAAATTGTTGTTCATTCTTTCCTACAATATATACATGTAATATTTTCATGACTTGAACAATGTGTCACTATTATTCTCATATGACGAATCTATTTTTGCCTACTTCCTATGTTTAAGTTTTTAAAGTTAGTTGATAACAAAGTTAAAAAAATCAATATCGTTGAAATGCTGCTCGACATAACGTGCGTGCTGTATGTTTAGCCATAAGAGCAAATGAGAAAACAGCTTGTACTTTTGTCCAGGTCACCCATCATCACAGTCACTATTCAGCGGCTCATCCGACCCATCCGGGCCATAGCCTGGTCGGTTCGATAGTTGGCGCAGCATCCAGAGGATATCCTACGCCAACCGGAGGCCCCGTAGCAGCTCTTCATCACGCTCACGCGCCTCCGCCACCCGTCCATACTACTCATTACACTGCGCATCATCAACTCTCCCAGCAGGTACGATTTTCCAGTTAGGAACTGTTATGCACACGCCGTCTTATGCCACTTTCAAGAAAGAGTATTCATCTAATGTTCTCTCTCTCTTTTTTTTATACTGTTACAGCGAGAAGTTGAATTAGAATTGATAGAGTCCCATCATCATCACAGAGTGGGAGCTGCAGCCGGTGCCCCGTTACCATTACCACATTCGTATTCACCGCCTGCTCTCACCCAAGTTACCACTCCTACTCCTACTCCTATATTCTTGTCGGAAACGAGGAACAGTCAATTGGAAATGATTCAGACGAGAACTCGGCGCACAGCGTCTAACGTTCACACGCTCAGACGATCAAGGTCGAGTAGATGGAGAGGCACACCTCCGATACCACCGACCACTTATTCAGGATTCTTGTTGCATTTCTTGTAAGTATCATTGCAACAACTAAGCTGGTGTCTATCTACGAGTTGATGAAGAAGTTTCGTCCAGTGCTTCGTTGTTACATATATAAAATACAGCGTGTACAGAGTATGTGCCAGTAAGATAAAATACAGAGTAAAATTAGACCACTAGAAAAGAAAAAAATCATTCAGACATTCTGATTTATAATCTCGCTATTACGACTTATTTCTTCATTTAATTCTGCAATTCACAGTGCAATGCTCAGCAACCCACCGTTATCTCCATACAGTCAGGCAGAACTGTCCTCGCCGGACTCGGCAACCGAAAACTACGAGGCCTTGCTGTCTCTGGCGGAGAGATTGGGAGAGGCCAAGCCACGAGGATTGACACGGGCCGAGGTGGAACAGCTACCCTCGTACAAGTTCAACGCGGAAACGCATCAGGGCGATCAAACGAACTGCGTGGTCTGCATGTGCGACTTCGAGGCTTTGCAATCGTTGCGTGTACTGCCGTGTTCGCACGAGTTCCACTCCAAGTGTATCGACAAATGGCTTAAAGTAAGTTTAACGAGAACAATTTTGCTGATCATATTGGTGACTGACTCGTGATCATGCAAGTGGAAGACGCTTTTGTAGTGGGTGATCCATCGGTGGATCCATTACGTTACGCAAATTTGTCATCATCTTCGCCTCGTTAGTAACGACGGTCTGTTAATTTTCTGGTTACAGTCGAATCGAACATGCCCGATATGTCGCGGCGACGCCGGAGAATACTTTGGGAACAGCGGGACCGGTAGCGACTGACGCCAACCCGCTCAAGTACACTAGCGCCAACTGTCACGGGTCTCAGGGACGCTGCTCGGCTCAGAGCTTCCAGCGATCACGTTGCTGGTTTGTGCAAATTTTTGTTAGCAAGCAATTTCTTCACCTTTTTCTCTGACCGAGCCGTCAATGCCGAGTCGCCTCGACTTTGCAAAAGTGGAGAGATGATCGGGAATGGGCGAGAAATGGAAAGCAGTGGAATTAAAATGGAAAAAAAAGAAAAAAAAAAGAAAAAAAAAAGGGAAAAGAACACAGTAAAATCAGGGTATGATGTTCAGGGTGTTTGGTGTCGAGAAAAGGACCCCACACACACACACACACACACACACACACACACACACACACACACACACACACACACACACGCAAGCAATAAAGGTACACGATTTAAAATTCCAGCATGCAACAAGTTTTTACACAAGGTGAATTAACGTTTCTGCGTTTACTCCATTGTCATTTTTCTTTTCTTTTTTTTTTTTTTTTTTTTTTGTCGGGGAATAGAGAGGTCGAAGAAAGAGAGAGAGAGGAAAGATTTGAAAATGAGTGTAATAACATGTGTAATGAACAAATCAACCCAGATTGAAAGAAACGAAGAGAGTGAGAGAGAGAGAGAATGTGAGAGGTACAGAAAGTTCCAGTGATTTGTTAAAAAGCTATATTAAAAGCATTTCACGTCAGGGTTAAAGTCTGACTTAATGTATTCGTTTTGTTTCATGATGTGTTTTCCAAGTTTAACTATATCATGTTTAACGCTCGTTTGTTGTTTTCTTTCTTTTTTCGTGTTGCTACTCCGTCGAAGTATCGGATATCTATTATGTATATAATACTATTACTTATACGATAGTGCAAAAAGTTATCATCGCTACTTTCCATTAACGTTCCAGTTTTTTTATTACTATTATTATTAATTATTATTATTACTATTATTATTATTATTATTATTAATTATTAATTATTATTACTACTACTATTATAGTTGTCGATTTAATTCTACGAATTGTACATAACATATTATACTCGCATAAATGCGGTCCTACTACGATTAATACATACATGTGTATGGCAATTATCGGCCGATCTGATTTTGCAGGTAATCACTTTTTTTTCGTTTTTAATATTTTTCTTTCTTTTTATTTTTTTTTTTTTCTCGTGTTCTTCTCTTGGGGCACTCAACCAAATGTGTAGCGTGTTCTTTTCTTTTTCTGGCGACAAACATGCCAAGACGTGCTACTTGTGTCGAGTATAAACGGATTCGAAAGAAAGAAAGAAAGAAAGAAAGGAAGAAAGAAAGAAAGGATTCCAACTTTCTTCTAACTTGTACTGTATAGGCTTTACGTGTCCTTTTCGTGTAGTTGAAATAATCACTCTTCTGTCACGTTGAACTTGTTTCTATATATATATATACACACACATACATAACGATTAGGGATATTATAGTTAGAGAACGAAAAAGGAAAAATTTGTTGCGTTGTCTTTTTTTATTCTCGTATGGCGTGTAAATCTCGTTTGTAAATGATCTCGTAAAATAATCGTTTGGAAGAGAAAACAGCAGGTCCGTTTTTCCATTGTGGCAACCTCGTCGTGAATCGTTCTCTTTTCTTTTCTTTTTTCTTTTTTCTTCTTTCTTCTTTCTTTTTCCCGCCGCTTCAAACACCGAAAGGGCAATTTTCTCAACATTGACGATTCACCGACTATTGCAACGGTAAAAAAAAGGTATAAATGGATCAAGTATCGTTGGATATGAATGGGAGGAAGATCAAAGAGAGAGAGAGAGAGAGAGAGAGAGAGAAGAAAGGCCAAGCTCTTCAGCAATAGTTTCTCACGCAAAGAAAGAAAAAAAGAAAAGACGAAGGGAGGGAGGGAGAGAAAGTTACGGTAAAGAAGATACAAAAGAGAGAGAGAGAGAGAGAGAGAGAAATAAAGAAAGATAAGAGTACTGCTTCTGTTTCCTGTGTATCTACCTCTAAATAGATGAAATGAAAACGATTCATATTTTTTTATACACACATCACATAAATAATACGTGTACGTACGCTAAGAAAACCAAAAAAAGAAAAACGAGAGATAGAAAGAGAGAGAGAGAGAGAAAGGGAGAGAAAGAATATCGCCGGATAGGAGAGCAGGAGGAGAAAGTGAATTATAACCGCGATTTTCTGACATTTTCACGAATATTACAAGTAACGATTAAATTAAAGATTAAGATTTATTATCTGGTATATAAGGTAAACTTGTGTATTTAGAAGTCCCTAACATAGAGAGAGAGAAAGAGAGAGAGAAAGAGTTTGTGAATTAGAATACTATTCGATCAAACACGAATTTAAAAGAAAAAAAGAAAAAGAAAAGGAAATGATTCGTTCGTGAAAGAAACATACGTTCCCGGTGTTTTGTTTTTTTTTTTCTATTTTTTTTTTTTCCCCGTAAAGGGGCTTTCACATTAATCTCAACTAGACGATGCCACGCGTTTATTATATTTCGGGAAATGATTTCTTTTTTCCCCCTTGTTACGATATCTCGTTCTACCTGCACAATGTTACTATACAAACTTTCTGTTACCCTCACTAAAAAGTTTCACACTGCAATAAAATTTTCTTGCGATCGATTTTCTGTTTTCTTTTTTTTTTTTCTCTTTTTTTTTATTCTTCTTCTTCTCTCCAGTTAGCAGAAATTTTCTCAAAGTTCAATTTTTCTTCTTACGCTCTGGCCAGAAACATGCACGATCCCTTGCTGTTGAAATTAACGAACCGGTATGGATTTTGGGTTCGAATGGGAATGAAAAATCACGTGGCGGTGTCGTGTGCGGTGAAAGGTAACTAAAAAAAAAAAAAAAAAAAGAAAAAACAGTCGAAAAGGAGGAGAGAAGCCGCGATCACGTTCGTGTACCCTCTTTGACCTTGTATCCTTCCATTTCTTATCGCGTGCCTTTGCTGTACTGACCGTGTATCGAGAGAGAGAGAGAGAGAGAGAAAGAAAGAAAGAAAGAAAGAAACTATGGGGAGTTCTCGTGCGAAAAGTTGACGAAGGAAAGAGAATCACGGAATTATTTACCTTTATTTACATAAGGGAGCAGCCGAGCAAATCAGAGAGAGAGAGAGAGAGAGAGAGAGAGAGAGAGAGAGAGAGAGAGAGTAAAGAAAGGAAGGGAGAAAAGGAAATATCGAACGACTGTCGAACGTTTCGAAAAAGGAAAAAAAAGAAAAAAGAAAAGGAAGAAGAAAATTTCTTACTCGCCATCACGTGTTGCGCATAAAATGCACGGAGGAGCCGTGTGTTTCAAAACCACAGGAACGACAAACCGTGGCTGAAACGAATGTCGAAGTGTTTCATCGTTGTGTATTCGTTAAGTGTATAGCATAATTGATAAATCGTAAAAAATGGGACATGAACTTTTCGGAGAGATGATCGTTTCATTTCTAAATTTCACGTTAGTTTTCCGGTTGAACGATGGACTTGATTGTGATTTTACACGAACGTGTAACGAACCGTGTTGTTATTGTTATTATTATTATTACTACTACTACTACTATTATTATTATTATTATTATTATTATTAAAGTCGATCGACTTCTCTAATAAATCCGATCCGGACACACGATGAACCAGGTCGATTTATATTCGTAAAAACTCGTCCGTACAACTGCATATACGTAAAAATTGTATGTATACTTTTTAGTAGCTTTGTACGAGTCTCTGTGGCTGCGTTCGCGAGGACGAGCCAGGCTGGGATGTCAAACGACGCGCGTCTGGGGAAAAAAAACAAACCAGCAGGCATCATCATCGGCAGAGGCAGAGATCCGTCAGCCTTTCTTTCGTTATCTCTCCCATTCTTTTCTTTTTCTTCTTTTCTTCTTTCTAATTTAAGGGAACGTCGAAATCAACGATTTGTATCGTGCAAAGGAGAGATCAAGAAGATCGAAAGTCGATCTTCCCCTCATCTGTCTGCCTCTTGCTCGTACTCCATCTCGTTTCTATCGATCGCCAGCTTTTTTTCCCCTCCCCCCATTCGCGTCGTTTTGCATCAGTGTGCCTCGCGCCAACCCGGCTCATTATCGAACACAATATCAAAAGCTGGAGTGCGTGTGCGTGTGTGTGTGTGTGGTACGTATATACAGAAAAGATGGACAAGAGAGGTAAGAAGAGAGAGAGAGAGCGCGTTGGTTTTTCCTAGATGCGTTATAAAGAGAACACATATCACTTTTCTCCACGCGTCTCGCACGCTCGCCCTCTTTGTCGCATTTCAGACGCGGGTAGGAGAGGAAACGAGGAAGGCTCACATTTTTTTACTAGCTTAAGTCTGATGAGAGTGTGAGAATGAGAGAGAGAGAGAGAGAGAGAGAGAAGTTGTCAAAAGGGACGAGCGTTCGATTTGGAAAAGGAGGCTAACGCCGAACAGAGAGGATCTTTGCCATCGATATCCTGTACTTGTCTCGAAAAAATGTTCTCCCGCTCTTACGTTTGTTATTATAGTTTCATTTTCATTTGCTGTAAAATTGCAATTAAAACGAACGAAGAAAAAGAAATAAATTGCAGCTTGTTAGAATCTCTTTCTCTTGCTTGTGCAGAGAGATTTTCTCACAGTTAAAAATTCGCCAACCAGGGGAGAAATAGTACACGACCGAATGTAATATTTCCAGGATTATTTTGTTCCTATAGAGATGAATTCCTCTTCTCTCTTTTCTTTTTTTCCTTTTTTCCTCTCCATTTCCATTCGAGTCCTCGATCGCCGATGATATCGATTTTCGGCTGTGGTGACCTTGGCCCGTCCAACGCTCCGTCCCTTGATACGCTTAGATTAAGGTAGCATAAAGAGAAAAACCCATAACGCGTACCTTGGAACGTACCCCGAGTCCCTAGTGTAACCGAGTCGCGACTGAAAGTTATCCTGGTGATCGGTTCCTGGAACGTCCTCCTCCGGTCACCCTCAACTCGACAATCGAACGAAATTCAGTTCTCTCTTTTTTTTTTTTTCTTTGCCAGAGGAACGAAACGTTCGATAGAAAAAGTCACGAAGGACAAAAGCAAGCTTCGTCATGTCTCGACGCATGTTCGAGGAACCGGTCACGAAACAGTACCAAAAGTAAATTGTTCCGACGTGTAAGTTCACCCGAGTTTTGCTTTTAGATATATATTAACGATATATATAAGCTCATACATAATTTGTATATAGAGAAAGAGAGAGAGAGAGAGAGAGAGAGAGAGATGTATTCATGTACACACACACACACACACACACACACACACACACACACACACACACACACACACACACACACACACACACACACACACACACACACACACACACACACACACACACACACACACACACACACACACACACACACACACACACTGTACATTAGACATGTATCTCTACGTGTTCCAATCGCAGAAAGAAAAAGAAAAGGGAAGAAAGAAACGTTGCCCCCCCCCACACACACACACACACATATATACGTTGCTTCGATTCTCGATTACTTTGACGATAAAGGAAAAGTGCTTGGCTTTAGAACGCGTAATAATTGAACTCGCGCGTTCAAACTCGAGGGGGGGGCTGTTTGGCGTCGGTTGTTGCTGAGGCCAGCTGCGCGTTCAACTGATTTATGCATATCGAAGGCTGTCGTTTGTTGAAGTATTCATCTTCGAAGACCGTGGGTGGTGGCGTCCTCGCCGAAGTAACAACGATCGATTTCGGCCTCTTTCTTTCGAACTCTCGCGTTTTCTATCGTTGCCACTTTCTTCTTTGCTCCCCCCCTCTTCCGAAAAAGACAAAAAGAAAAAAAAAATCGACGAACCGAAGCGAAACGTTTCGAGTGAATTTCCATTGCGATCTACCTTGGTGTGGATTCGTGTTACTTAGAAAAAAAAAAAGGTACATACGTGCATACGTGGCAATTATCGCACGGTTGGCCCAACAAGCACGCGCGAATCAAAATAATGAAGACCGAAAAAAAAAAAACCATATTCAGTGACCTGACACCACCTTGTTTCCAATTGACCGATGAGCCCGGCGGGGGGAAATAGCAATAAATCAAATGATCTATGGAAAAAGCAAACACGCATTGATCTTTCCACGCGTTTAACGCTAGAACTGCCGACGAGAAAAAAATTGAAGTAAAATTTTCACCCGGAAACGTTTTGAAGCGAAAGAAAATCCTTATGATACACAATGGGGCACACTTTTATTTATGTAGTTTACAAAGAATGAAAAAATCGAGTCTCAAAATATCTGACAGAGATCAACCAAGTTGGTCGTTTTCAACAATTTTGTTGGTGGTTCTAGCGTTAAAGCACACGAGTGCCAGACACGTTTTTGTTGCTCGCAGTTCTACCAATGATTCGTCCGTTTTGTCATTGGCAGCTCTCTTTCGAAACAACGACAAAGAAGCACGAAAATACGATGACGTTCGCTGGATCGCTTCGCGACACGTAAACATGTAGTACAAGCATGCCATCAATTTAGAGTAATTTCTCTGTTATTCGTTTCCGTTTTCTTTTTTGTCTGCGAAGGAAAAATATTTTTTCTAGCGAGAGCGGTGCTCTTTTTCTAATTTCTTGTCAAAGAAACTATTCAGAATTATTTGTTTCTTTATATATATATATATTAGTACTAATATTATAGTTTTCATATGTAAATTCGGAAGAATCACGTGATCAAAAGCGTTCCATCAGTCTTCCTTAACGGCGCGTGAAAATTACAAAAATTCCTCGAAGGATCGGCCGTCGATGAAAATTCTTCGCTTCTATACACCGGTGTATCAGAAACGCTACATTACACTTAAAAAAAAAAAAAAAAAAAAAAAAATATATCGACTTCTCTCCCTTCCATCCTCTATACCGTTTCTTCTTTTTTTCTTTCCATTGTTCCATTTAGCTAGATAGCGAAAAATAACGTGTGACAATTCGGTATCGTTTTCAGCAGCGCCTCGTCTGACGAGTTTTTGTACATTTTATCTCTGGAACTGATCATCCGCCGCTGTTACTGCTGCTAGTAGTACCATTATTTCTTCTTTCTGTCAACATACATGTCCCATCGGAGATGCATTAAATATTCTTTTTATACACGCCTGATTTTCAATTTTAATTGCATCACGATACATTCAATTTGTTCGTTAATTATTGTTGTTAATTATCATCGTCATTACTATTGTCATTACGTTGCTATTATTATTATTAATTTACTAAGTTTACCGATAAAGTAGATTATAATGTCGAGAACATATTCGTCAGACAACCAAAATGTGACATGAATTTCTGTATGCAAAGGAAAGATTGGACGAGCTTTCAATGATTCAGAAAAAAAGCGATCGTGAGCGAATTACATACTGTACAGATGCGAAGATAACCATGCCAAACATTATATACTATTAATATGGACACTACTGCTACTACTATCACAATCATTTATTATTACTCTCATTATTATTATTATCATCATTATCATTATTACTATTATTATTATTATTATTATTATTGCGATCATTAATATTATTACAATGATTATAATTATTGAATTATAATTATCGATCACAATTATTCTCAGATCACGCAATTTCTTCTTTCTCTTTTTTCACGTTACGTCCCAAGTGAAATTTTTTTCTTTCTATTCGCGCGTATACTTGTTTGTCTAACGCGCCTTTGTTCGTCGCGTATTCACGAATCGTTGAGTTACAATCGCAATTGATTTTCAAACGAATAAGCAGTTCCTCTTAGTAAATCTGTATGAACCTCGGTCGATACGCCAGACCATGTCCGTGTATACCTATTGCAATTACATATACACGCTTCGCCCTCACTCCCCCCTCCCCCCACCTATTCATTACAGTATTACGTAGTTAACGCGTTACATACGTAGATGATAAGTTTTCTACTATCCGTTCATATTTCGACGAAGAAGCGTTGGGACCAAGTTTACATTGATTCACATGATTGCATAACAGGGAGAAGGCACAAGTGTGAACATCGCTTTTCGGAATGTCGCTCCAACGTAGTACACGCGGAGTGTTGTAAAAATTTTCCGAACGAGAAACCCGATTTCCACACCCGTGCATTCTCATTACACTCAATATACCATGCTCAAGTTAAAATTTGCTTTAGATCACCTTATATTTAAAATATTTCACCCTCTTCTTTTTCCTCTATCTCTATTGATCAATCGAAATCCAAGAATGTCTATTTTAAATTTAGAGATTACAATTGCTAGGAAAAAGTGAGCTCTCCCCAATGAAGCGTTTTTTTTTTTTTTTTTATATTCGTTTCGAAAATTCGTATTCAAAATTGAACGTACAATTAATTGGTACAAGCGGATACGATGCAATTGAACGAGATATCCTTGGATTTAGGGTGGTTCGAAACGAAAATTCAGCCCTTCAAACACCGTAACAGCTCATTCTCGCCGGCATAATATGTACCATCAGCTTTGGTTGGAACACGTTGCGGGGACGCATTATCGATCGCGGTATTACCGATCGATCCGTAACGCTGCCGTGGTTACCAGGGCCCCTCTTGATCATGTCGCAGAATCCCATAATACAGCATTGCCTCGGCCAAAGGGAGTAGCCTCTAATTTGCGACGATGCCATTCCAATCGACGGGGAATCCCTGTCCGCGTTCTCGACACCCTCGGTGTTCGGGCGATTCGTGGAGCGTCAGAGACGCGTCTCTCTGTACGAGGGTCGCAAGAGCAACGAGAAGAGAGGAAAAAAAAAAAAGAAAGAAACGAGGAGAAATCGCGCGCAGAAGATGGGGAGTAATCCACGAGGGTCTGGCGGGGAGGGGGGGGAGGGGCGGGGATGCGATAGAATTCGAGTTGGCTTTAAAGCAAGATATGCTCATATCTTCGTGACCCTATAGGTTAGGTCGGAACGTTCCATCCAACTTTAAGCTGCTCGACAGAAACACTCCCGCAACGACAGTTTCCCTTTAATGGAAATCTCCCCCCGCCCCCGCCCCTCTAGCTGAATTTATACGGGGTGGGTTGTGGGCTTTGGAACATAAACCCTCTTCCTCTCCGTCTCTCACGCGTCGTTACTTCTCTCTCTCTCTCTTTCTCTCTCTCTCTCTATTTTTCCCCTCCCCCTTTCTCCTACCTTGTCGTTATCTGTTCGCATTTTCATTCCTGCGCCTTATGGTATCTTTTTTTTTCCTTTCTCTCTTTACCCGCTCTCACTCTATTTATCTTTTATTTCGTCTCTCGTTTTTCCTCTTATTTTCCATTTCTTTTTGTCCGCTGCGTTTCACCAATGTCGCTTTCCTTGTCCGACTGTTGTTGGGTTTCTTTTCTCTCTACGATGGATCTAAGAACATAGAGACGAAACGTGAATTTAATAACGCAGATGGGAATGAAAGCACGACACGGAGGAGATTTTAAATTTTAAATTAGTCGCATATTATTGATTACGCGTCGTGTATCACAAAGGTATGCTGAAAAGGAAAATATCTTTTCACAAGTGTCGTTACTCGTTTTAGAAACTTGCGAAATTTATCAATACCGGAAGCAAGGTATTTTGAAGTAAATGATATTACTTGTCTTCGCAGTATTTGTATCATTGAAACGACGCTTAGTCACAAAAAAAAGCACTAACCATCAATATATATTTTCAAACGCATATAGCTACAGTGTCCATTGTAAAAGTCTCATAGATACACCTGTTCTTCGACAATGTTACGTCCTTGTATTCTCAAGTTCTCTATTCCTCACGTTCAGAATTTTGAATTTTTCTAATTCCGTGACATCATAAAACATCCATCGTTTCTTCTTTTTTTTTTTTATCCCCGTTCGATCTGTATCATTTCCTGTCTTTTTTTTCCATTCGCTCACGCAGCCATAACCTCTCCGAAGCTCCGTGTAGCCAACACGTTCCCTTTAAAACCACGTACATACCTCTCCTATTTCCCTCCCTCGTTCACTGACTCTCGTTCCTCTCACTGATCCCGGGGCTCTCCCTCTTGGCGGTTCGCAACTTCGATCTAACTGGGCAGAGAGTTAATGCAGGAACGGGCTACGAGAACGGACGGGCTATAGCCACGACCAGGGTCGAAATCAATTCGCCGGGCAAAATTAACGCGCCCGAGGGCCGGCGTGCTTCAAGGGTGATGGGAGATTCACGTGGGGGAATCTTGAAACGCGATGGTTAAGAGCACGGAGGACTCGGTCGGTTGTTTTTTAAAGGTTAGGAAAGCTGCAAGTAACGCGATCGATCGCGGTAGAATAGAAACGAGTCGAAGTTTCGCATATGGTTTTCCCGTTATGTCTTCCAAGCTAAGATCACATGGGAGGAAATTTAAGTCGTTTTTTTCTTTTTTCTTTTTTTTTTGTAATAACAGAAAAAATTGACACGTATCTTTCACTTTTTGCAGGGAGGCATGTAAAATCGAACGCAACGTTGTCAGTTGATCGCAAAGCATAAAATCAAAAAAGATACATCAATAAAAATGTGCTTACCGGCATTCTCATCATATTTTAGACATTAAATACGCTGTTAGCTTCATGGATCATATTAAAGCACACTGTTTAAATAAGACGAAAGTCATAACAGAAAAATCAATGAAATTATACTTGTGATGTTCGAACCTCTGGACTGATAAACGCAGGGTGAATATTGAGAGATGGATAGCTTCTAGAACAAATCAATGCACACGAGGCTTGTTCTGGGGCTCGCACGCGCGTTCAAATTATTATTGTCGTCGTTGACAGACATCTTACTGGAAATGCACAATCAGTATGACGTTTCAAACGGGGAAATTTTCTCCATGTTGTTGCTGGGAATCAGCTTCGTTTGTAACGAGTTTTCGAACGAAGCATGGCACGTTATATATAAATTGCATCCAGTTGGCTTCAACTCTCAACTAATTCACGAACTGCTCGTACTTTTCTTATTGATCTTTATCTATCACGAAGCTCGATTTATACGGAATTTGAAATGAGCTGTAAGCAGAAGTACGCTGTACGAACTGACCCGATCAATATCGCAAGTCAATTTCGAAATTGAAATTTCGATCACGTTGTCTCGTGAACTTTACGTAGAATTGAGGTAAAAAGAGAAATAAGTTGTGCAGGATATAGCGAACAGCGTAAAATTGTACGGTCGTAAAGAGTTATTTTTCACCCCCCCCCCTTTAATTACAATCAAACTCTGATATATAAAGTCATGTATCAATTGTGTTGTAATTAGTGGCGGTTCGTGCACAATTTTTCTCGATATATATACATATATATTTATTTATTTATATTTGCTTAGTTTAATATTTGATTACATCATCGATAATCGTAAAAATTCCAAACCACGAGCCGCATTACTGGTTGCAGCACGTGATAATTTGCGAAATATCAATGGAGTCGTGTTGATAGTTGGACAAAACAGAGCAATCATCCCTGTTATATATTCGTAATGTTTTTGTAAATCGCCGCTTGAAATTGTCCAGACTGCGAGTTAATCAGCGATCATCGTTAAGAGTATACATAAAATCTAGAACGTAAGTTTACGTACATGTGTATACCACGATACAATGTACAAAAAAGCAATATTCGTTACATATATATATAGGTATATGTGTGTATATACGTATACATATATGTAATTGTTATATATATATAGACACAAAAGTAAGCACACACGTATGTATGTACACACGAGATACGTAAGATACGTAAGAATTAAACATATATACCTACTTTCGATTGAATCGCAATTTAAATGGTAATTCACCTACTCGGTTGTAAATTTCGGTAGTGAAATGCTTTGTAAAATTGTAAGTGCTGTCTATAATGTATATACAGGGTGAAGATGCGATTAAAGAGGAGAGATGGAAGAGAGAATAAAAAAAAAAAGAAAAAAAGGAAGAAACGTAAGTTTAAAAAGAAAATCATTGTCCGAAGGAATAATGTGTCTTATATATATGGCAAATATAGCGAAAGAGATACGTCTTGAGAAAGAATGAACTCTATTATCGGTTATGAAATAATAGGTGTGTTCCTCTTATATTAGACGGAGTAAAAGTAATATACGATAGTTTCATAATCATCTGACAAGAAGAGAAAAGATAGAAAGATACAAGAAAAAAAAAAATATAGATTATAAAATCACGAAGTCTGCTTTGTCTTGTTATAATCAAATACTTTATATTATGTAGTACAGGTTGTCATTAAATGTGTGAACAAACCTATTTCATTCAAATCTTTTTTTATTATTATTATTATTATTATTCTTATCGCACGAGAAACAATTCGAATTTTTCGTTATCATATGTTTTTCGTGTAACGTGGGATCTTTACGTTTTCACCGTTTATTGCGAATAAATCATTTGTAAAAGTTATGTTGAACGCTAAGTTGCCCGATTATTATATTTTTTTATGTGCATAAACGAGTTTCTGATACATAAGGAACACACATACGGTAAGTGAATTATTTCTTCCGGTAATGAAACGAAAGTAATTTACAAAAAACTTAAAACTTGTCTATTTAAAATAAATAATTGAAATATCTTTTGCATCATTTTATACAATACCATGCTTATTCTTCGTCTTTACAGAGGTTTAAAATTTTCACATCACATATAATATACATAATCGTTGATTAATACTACAGTACAACTTATTTACTAAATTAAACTAGCACAATATTAACAATTTTTCATTGGCATGTATTAAAAATGTCTTAACGGTATCTTAACGGTATGGAATGTTCTTTTAAAATCAGAAATTTGTCTTGTATAGAATAATTAATTAAATAAATAGCAAGTGATTAAGTAAAGAGCAAATTATTTTTGCACGTTATAGTACAATGGCAATATTTATCAAAAATATTCTATATTTTGCGTTTAATCGTTTAATGATTTCCTTTAAGTATCATTTTTGACTATATAACAATAAAACTACTCTTTTAACATTCGAACACAATATCAGTTTTCAACGGAGATCAAAGAAGTTAAATACCAGAAAAACTGAAACACCGAAGTACCTTCTTAACAATATATATACAAAATATAATGTAACCTTGTAACTATATAATACATAAAAAGTAAATTGAAAACATTTTGACACGAAAGAAATAGACACAAACAAATTTACAGAAACAACATCTAACAATAAGATAAGCATGAAATTATTAAGTATATTGAAAAGAATGTATCTTTTGAATTACCTTGAAAGACTAATTTTACTTAAAGTAATTATTCAATATATGTATATTGTAGAGTGGAAATGTAAATTTATGTATGTTCAATATATGACATTGAAATCAATGTTAATATATATGTACCAAGTTTCTTAATCGATAATTTGTCAATTTTCGCGTCTTTAACACATGCACTTATTATTTCATTATCTTTACAATGTAAGTATGTCCTCCTAATATATGTACTTTTAATTTGTATTTTGCCTTTGTTGATTCTGCATCGTTAATCTTGCTATTTCTTCGCCAAGAGTATCAATATTATCCTAAAAATACAACAATAAGTTAGAACAATAATTTTATTGTATGTTTCAGATATAATAGATAGTGCAATGGATCAATTCAAAGTTTTACATTTACCTTTAGAGTAATGTTCTTGAATAACGCGTCCTCGAGAACAGCTTGAAGTTTTTGATTTATTTCTAGTGATAATTCAAGTGTCATGTTATCGTCAGAGACTCGTTGATTGTAGACAGAGGCCATTATTCCTCCGTGTCTTGCTAACTCAGCCTATAATTATAAATATCTTTAGATTTTTAAATCATTACAAAAAGTCACAATAGTAGTTTAGTTAATCTTTATTCTTAAACTCACTGCATTTCTCCTACTTTTGATATGCTTTTATACAAAAAGTGAAATATAATATAATAATAAAGTTCGTAACATTCATAATATTATCAACTTCAAAAGTTCTAAGATGAAAATTTACCTTGTATTTATCTCTCTCACTGCCACCCATAGCACCAATATTTTCATGCAAAATATAAGTTTGTATGATTTTCTTTTTCTTTTGCAATTCCTCAAGCAAAATTCGAGCGTGTTCCTCAAAGAAATCTAGTTTCTCGGCTTTCTTAGCATTGCTCTCTTGTAACTTTATAATACGATCTATTAACAATTGTCTACTAGGCTCTGTAGGCCGAGTACTTTGGTCACCATTGATACTGTTATCGGATAAGGCACCATTTAAAGCAACTGTTACAACAACAAACAGACATTATTAATAAAATAGCATAAAAGTGTATGTGTATGAGTATTTAAATATCATATTAGAGAACCTGTATTTAATGAGATATTCGATTCAGTCCTAGATGTAACACTTAATGAATTATAAGGTACTGATGTTTCAAATGCTTCTAATTTCTTCCGGCATTGTTGAAGCTCACGCGTCATTTCCTTCATACTTAATTGCTGTTTTCTTTTTAACACTGCGTTTTCTCCTTGACTATCTTCCAACTCTTGAGCAAGATTCTGCGTTACTTGTGTTTGTTCAGCAAGACATTTGGCTAAAGCTTCGCATTCTTCGATTCTCGCTTTCCTTTCTACGACAAGACTTTCTTCCAACGCTTTCACTTTATCAATTAATTCATTTATACGTTGATGCAACGGTCCATTTTCCTGTTCCAATTGTTTCGCTTTGGCCTCGATAGCCGTAAATTCCGATTGTAATCGTACATTTTTATCAGTCAATTTTTGCGTGAAGTCTAGCATTTCTGCTTCTTTTTGGCGACAGGCAGACATATCAGCCTGCAATTCTTCATTAGCCAAACGTAAATGTTGGATCTCTACTTCGGTTGATGTTAAGTATTGATTTTTGCTATGTTAAAAAAAAATATATATAGATTACTAGTAGGAAAAACAGAGATTATTATACGAAAAACAGAGATTATTATACGAATGTGATATTTACTGTTGAAGCTGAATCTTCAACGTTTCTAATTCAGATACTTTACTTAACAATTCTGTAATTTCTTTCTGACGCTGATCTACTATAATCTTTAAGTTACTCAAATTACTTTCATAATTTAACCGACATTTTTCGGCATCTTGTATCTTTAAACTAAGCGTGTTGTTTTCTTCAATTAAAACTTGCTGTCTATGTTTCAACGTATCTACTTCCTTTTGTAATTGAACCCTCAACATTTCTTTATCCTCCGTGACGTGTCTTTCCAGAATTAAACGTGCCTGCTGCTCTTTCAATTGTTGATCTAATGTAACTGCTTTGTTTTCCTCCGATTGTTGAAATTTTCGCATTGTTTCTTGTGTTTCCTTGCGGACCTGTTCACATTCCTCCTTCATTTCGTTAATCCTGATCTACAAAAACAAAGGAGTTAATGCCATAGAATTAAACACAAAAAAACAAACTGCATCCTCTCAGTGTCATTACTGTGGCTTTATCTAATTTTTGTTGAGTTTCCTTCTGTAAATCCATTTCCGTTTTAAGTTTGTTCTGAGTCCATTGTAATTTTATATCCCTCATCTTTACATCTTCCTTCAATTTCTCAACTTCTCTCTGGAGATCAGTTACCTCGCGATGTTTCCCGGTCAGAATGTTACATATTCTAGCTCGTTCTCCTTGCATTTCTCGTAATTTGCTTTGAAGCACCTCTTGTTGAGTTGTCATTTCCTTTACTCTACGTTCTGCAAATTCCCTTGCTCTGATAATAATAGCACAGTAAACGGATAGACATTAAATAATTATAAAACATGTCCATCAGATTTATAAATGCTTTAACGTACCTCTGTGTATCAATAAGTTGCTTTTCACCAACTGCGTATTTCATCACCATGCTTTCCCTTTCTTTATTTGCAGCAGTGTACTCTTTTTTATACATTTCCTGCGTTTCTAACGATGTGTGTAATTCAAAAGTGAGTCTGTTTATTGTCTTCTCTAATGTTTCTATCTGTACAGAGAAGATTTCTCCTTTGTTTTGTGCTTCTAAAATTCGATTCTTCTCTTCTAAGTGTTCGACTTCTTCTTGCAACTTCAAATGCTTAGACTTCAATTCCGCATAGTCTTTCAATAAAGTAAGATAAGCTGGATGTTGCAGTAAATTTTGTTCCGAATCTTCAAGGTCAACAGTTTCTTCTTTTTTTTGACACATGGTGCCAGCAATACTTTGATCTATATCGTCGTATCCAATATTTAATACGGTAGGATTAATATTTCCAGTCCTGTTTAGTTTTGCACAGAGTACATTGTCATTTGTTTTATTAACATCGTTATTCCTAGGAGAGAATTCTAATTGTTCTGAATCTCTCAATTTAAGAGAATGATCAATGCCATTACTTTTATCAAGGGTATCATCATTTGTAACTAAATACCTTTTATTTTTTTTAATATTTTCATTTATAGTTTCATTTGAATTTAACATGAAAGTATTCTTATTTTCATCATTTTTTATATATTCATTTTCTGCAATTTGACCATCTGTTTCATCTTTCACTACATGAGAAATATTTTTTGCTTTTATCAATGATTCTGATGTGTCCAATACTGATCCTGTCGAAGAAAATTCCATACCAGAAGATATCTCTGTGTATCTTTTCTCGTTACAAGTATTATCCGCAGACTTCATTACTGAATTATACCTCATTGCTAAATGCTGTGGCAACAATGCTCTCTCCATTATGTTTGTCGATTTTTCTGTGATAAAGTTTAAAAAGTTGCGACTTTTATTTAAAAACTGAGCATTCGATTGCATTATATTAATTGGATTAGGTGGCAGTGAAATTTTTACCAATCTACTGTCATCGATCAAAGTTGGTCTAGATATTACATTGCTCTGTGGCTTGGTTCTCTTGATAATTTCACATGGCTTTTGTTCTTTATTAGAATCTCTTTCACATTTAACTACATTTGTTCGGATTTGATCGTTATTTATTGTTAAGTTTTCATCTATATTAGAATGACATACTTCATCTTCCATTCTTCCAATATTATTTTTAATTTCACAGTTTTTCTGTGTGTCTACACCAACAGTAACCCTCAGAGATGTTTCACGATTCTCCGTGTGCAATTTATTATTAAAAATTGTTTTTCCTTCGTCATTATACATTGTATTTGGCAACGCAGATCTCAGATCATGATTGGAAATCACATCTGAAGATATACTCAAGAGTGTATCACCTAACGTTGACGAAGATGATCTAACATCATTGCAGGAAGATGATTTCTGGAGAGACTTTTCTTGCGGAAGAATTGTATCAACAGACGTCTGACACATTAGAAATTCGTTCGAGAAATTACTTAAAGAAGTGGAATTCTTCATAATTGTCTCAATGTTGTTTTCCTGTATCAAGTGACACTCTCTTCGATCATTGTTTTCCAGCAACAGCGAATCTACTTCGTTTTGAGCGATACTGTCTCGTATAAGCTCCTCATGAATTGGCATTCTTTCTTTTTCATGCATCCTTACGTGTTGCTGATTCAAGGAGTCAGTGTCTAAGAATGTTAAATCAAAGAGACAATGTTAGAAAGTCGAAGAGCAGCTGCTATTATTTGAACAACATAAAAAACAATTTACGGTGAATTTCCATTAAATGAAGCTTGTTTAACCGTACCATTTGCAGCTGAAGCGTCTGACGTTACGCCGGACCTAATTCGATCAGAATTTTCGAGAAGTGTCTTTCCTTCGGTAAGCGACTCCAATTCTTTCTCCTCCATTTCACCAACTGCAAATTCCATTTCTTTTGGATCAACTCGATCCTATTTCACGGTGTGATGCCTTTCTACGCAAGTCATAGGTGCCAGAGGATTTCACTGTCAATCCGACAACGAACTCGTGATTGTCGTATTAAGCGACATTCGCGGAAAATGGAATTAAAGTCAAGGGAGATAACCTAAAATCGGAGATCCCGAACGAACCTGTCATTCTTCGGACTGTTTCCAACCATCTCTACGCATATAATTAGTACGTGCACCGTGTGGTGTATCACTGGACCTAAAAGCATCGACCAAGAATTCAATCGCAGTGCACGCGATGTACGAGCGTGCAGCGTGAGACACGTAATACACGTGTTGTATATCCTATTATTTGTACGTGAGAGTTTAAGAAAAACGAAATTATTTCGCACGTGTCAAGCATGTCAGTTCAAAGTGTTAAAAAGCTGTCGCATTTATTTCAACCGGCCACAGCTACGATCGCTACCGCCAAAAAGACAGAACTCTCCTCGAAAAGTTACGAGGTACATTGACCATTTTATCGTCTTTCTCTATTCGAGTCCTGTAATATTTACAATATCATGTAATCATAATGTATGCTACTTTTTACATAATTAATCTATTGCAGAACTTGGTTAAATATGGGCTAATCAAACAAGTCACCAGCGGCATGTACGCATTTCTACCTTTAGGCTTACGCGTTATAAATAAATTAGTGGCGCTTGTTGACGTTGAAATGGAAAAGATTCAGGCGCAAAAGATGTTGCTTCCAGCTCTAACACCCACGCATTTATGGAAGAAAACAGAGAGGTTTAATGACAATGTGAATGAATTGTTTAAAGTTCAGGACAGATCTCGTAGGCAATATATACTCAGTCCTGTGAGTTTCCAATCATTGAAAAGGGAGAATATCGATACATGAGATGTATTAAGAACATTTTTAAACGTCAGTGTTAAATATTTCTATAGACGCACGAAGAAGCAATCTGTTCTATAATATCGTCAGTAGGGACATTGTCGCAAAGAATGTTTCCCCTAAGATTATATCAAATTTCTACTAAATGGAGAGACGAGGTAAAACCAAGACTGGGATTTTTGAGAAGCAGAGAGTTTATTATGAAAGATTTATACACATTCGACATAGATGAGGAAAAAGCAAAAGAAACTTATGCATCGGTGTCTGAGGTTTATGAAAATATATTTAAGAAAATAGGAATACCATACGTCAAAGGTAATAAAATAAATGATGTAGCCTAATATTTCCTCTGTTAATACTATTTCTATTTGCAGCTATTGGTAATCCAGGATCAATCGGAGGCTCTGTCACTCATGAATATCATTACCTAAGTGATATTGGTGAGGATGTTGTTTGTACGTGTTCATCGTGTCAATACAGTATCAATAAGACAATGCACAAGGAATCACATTGTCCTGATTGTAAAGGTATACTCAAGGAGCAAAACAGTGCTGAGGTAATGGAAAAAGTTAATTTTTGAATCGATCTGAATTGATGTTTAATAAACAATTATTTCTCATTTAAGATTGGACATACATTTCTATTAAATACAAAATATACAGAACCTCTAGATGCAGCAATAAGAATAAACAATAAGCCAACGCCCTTGGTAATGGGTTGTTTTGGACTTGGTTTGAGTCGTATTTTTACTGTTATGGTCGAATTGTTATCTACTAAAACAGAATTAAGATGGCCAAAGAATTTAGCACCATATACTGTCTGCATTATTGCACCAAAGGTATGTACTATGCAATATTTTTTACAAACGATAAATATTAAAAATTATTTTAATTTACAGACAGGTAGCAAAGAAGAAAATTCATCACACTACATAAAAGACATAATTGATATTTTAACTCAATTAAATATAGACATTATACTTGATGATAGAACATACTTAACTATTGGAAATCGTTTAATGCATGCCCGCATAACTGGATTTCCTTATGTTGTTATAGTTGGTAAATCTATATTACAATCTCCACCTTTGATTGAAATTCATGATATAAGTAATTCAAGAAATTATAAAATACCTTTGGATAATTTATCTGGTTACTTCAGTAAAGAAGATACCAAGATTTAAAGAAGTAAAATAATACATTATACTGCTGTAAAAAGTACATTAAAAACATCTACTCTTTAGTAAAAAAATGTTATTAATTTTTTTATTGAATGAGAAAGTATATTATATTCAATTCCTATTATAAATTTTAATATTCCAATTTCACTTTAACTCGATGATACGCGTTACAAAGGAAACCTCTTAAATTCCATATGTTTTCGACACTTTCTGGTTGAACATTATATGATGCGTCTATAGCTTTTGCCCATATTTCTATTTCTTTACTTCCTTTTTTAATTGGAAGATCTATACTCCACAACGTCCAACTCCAGTATCGACCCTCTTTAGCATTATTGTCTTCAGCAATTAAATCGGCTACGTGCCAAGTTTTACCTCGATCATTTGTTATGTCAACTCGGATAATTTTTCGTCCTCCTCCCGACCAAGCATATCCTGTGAAAAAATTTGGATATTATTCTAAAAATTAGATATGAAATTTTAAGGGAAACGAGAAAAAGGTCCCAATCATAAAATTTTAATTTCGAATTTTTATCAGTTTCCGAAATATTAACAGAAAGTTTTCAGGACAATTTATTGCATTCGACACCTGACTGCAGCGAAAACAGTTGATAGTTTTTTATTAATATCTCCGGAAACTAATAAGAATATCTCTGAAATTAAAATTTTTATTTGGGATCCTCTTCTCCTTTTTTTCATGTCGACCAGATGCTTTTCAGAACTGCAGACAAAAACTTTAAAGTATAATTACATTGTAAAGATAGAAAATGAAATTTTAGAATTTGTTTCACCTTTCACATTTATTTTTCCATCTATTACTTTGATTATTTCGGATTGTTCTGGTTTGCAAATTGCAGAAACCACAGGCATTTCTTGTATGGCAGGTGCCTTGGAAAAATCTACAGTATCCCAATCAGTATTAGGAGAGAAACACTTGTAATCACCTTGTTGCCATTGTGACGGGCTTTCTTCTTTGGAGACAATTATTTTGGCTATAAAAATTACAGCGAAATTTACAAAGTTATTTCATTGTGTAATTATAATACATATTTTTTATTCACCAAGCCATTTCACATTCCTAGCGCCCGCGACACCTGGCACGATTACTCTAATTGGAAAACCATGATCTCTTGGTATTGGTTGCCCATTCATTTCATAAGCTAAAATAATATCTGCTCTAGGATCCATAGCTTTACTAATAGGTATACTTGCCCCATATGCAGTACCAGAAGGATCTACATCATATCCTTCAAACTTGACCCATGAAATTATTCACATTTCTAAATATTTTTCATAATTTTTAATATTTAAACAATCTTTTTTATTTATGCATCAGTACCTGTACGTGATTGTAATTATCCTCATTAATTCCTAAATCTTTCAATATATCACACAACCTTGCACCAGTCCATGTAGCATTACTAACAGCACCTACACTCCAGCTAAGTCCTTTCAAGTGTTTTACCTATAATAATATTAATAGTAAATATTAATAGTATAAAATTTTATGATATAATAGTAATAAATTTAAAAAGTTATAACGAATAATGAAAAATACAAAAATACTTTTTTTAAAAAAACAACAGAAAAGTATATACTTAGAAAAAGGAAAGTATATCAACTTACTTGTGCCATTTCTGATCTTCTATTTCCTGCACACATTACAGTACTTGTTATCGTGTACTTGGGGTATTTTTTTATGTCTTCAAATTTCAAGCTTTTCTTTGTCACCTCTTCTATAGCTAGTTCTAAATTGTACTTCTTTAAGTCTATCTCAGGAACAGGAAGGTGATTTCTTACATAAAATAATTCCCTGGAAGAAAAGAATAACTTCAAAATAGATTGTTTAACAAATAACATTCCTAAAAAATTGTTTTTAGATTTACGTTGGCGTAATGAAACTTTCAATCAATAACGAAGGTGGTGGTTCAGCGCAAAAGGGTTTCTGCCCATTTATCTTTAGAATTTTATGCCTTTTCGGTTCTTTCAAGTATGGATCGTCATTAATTACATTAGAAATTACATCATCTTTTGATACGTTTCCAATTCTCATTGATTCAAGGAGCTCGTATATTTCTTCTCTATTATGATTAGCAAAAATTGACCAAAATGGTTCAATTGAGCTGCCAGCTGCCATCATTATTTTAGAAGAACCACCTGGGTGTTTTTCAATAAAATCTGTTATGTCATATACTCCTTGCTTAAACATTACCCAAATACCATTCTCTTTATTATAATGTTTGCCCACTTCTTTCAAGTTGTATGTTTTTAAGTCTGCTCTGAATTCTCCACATGAAATAGGTTTCTTATTCAAAGCATGGACTCGTTTATAAAATGTGTAATAACAGAAGCCTAATACGGATGTGGTAATTGCAATGTATACCATATATTTTGCATAAGAATTGCTGTTTCGTTTAACATACTGTTCTTTATAAAAAGAGTATTGTCTAAATGATTCAACATTGTGCTGGATATAAACAGTTGAGGTCAGTGATAAAGATCTAAAAATGATCAATAATTTATTACATTTATATAAATACATTTTATTTCACAGGAAATAATCTTATTATTTATTATTTATTTGTTGAAACAATTAATGAATATACGAATATTAATATATTATTATAAAATATAACAAATTTAATTAATATATGATATATGTTATGTATGAGATCATATACGATGTGTTAATATTTAATTAATATATAAATATTATTGTATCATTATAAAATATAGTAAATTCAAGATAATAAGAACCTATTTCTCAGATGATTTAGGATCCTCGAATGTAAAATCATAATTTGAAATTTCTATACTTTATATATGTCGAAACAGTGGAATGCAAATATCAGAATGTTATAAATTAAAAGAAATATACGTAATATCATTTACTCGTAGTTACAATTTACTAAATTTACTCATGTATTAAGTAACGATGTGTCAATGGCTCAGATATAGCCAAATCATTATGTTTTGTGGTAATTTTTTCATTTAAATACAGATTTTTGACGAATATCAAGTATGTGACGTATATGTGACAAGTATGTGAGATATATATATATATATATATATATATATATTAAGTTTTCATTTCATGATGGCTCCCTGTCACTCTTGTGCACGAATGTTTTCCTAATTCTTTGTACAATTGTTTCACCTTTCAGTACTTAGAGTTTTGTTTCAATGAAATTTCTTCAAAAATTAGATAATCAGGGGCAACAGTGCTGAGAAAAATACTTTTAGTATTGTTTTCTTTTCTTTTTTTTCAAGCAAATACAGAGATCACTTATGCGACATCCAGAAGTTATCTGCTTTATTAGTAAGTACGTAAATACGCAATATTTCTTTTTGTAACATTTTTATTGATACACGTTTCCATAATTTTTAAACGTGATATTGCTTAAATTTCCTCGCTGTAAACGTGTCACACGCATTGAAATATTATTCGTCCGTTTAAAATTCATTGAAAGTTTGATGTAGAGGTTATAGACACATATATCGAGCTGTATCGAATTTCAAATAAAAACAACAAGCGTTATATTCACATTTATATAATGTAACAAATATTTAAAATTTGCAAGCTTGTGAAGACTCTAATAATGATAATCGCTAGTCGAAGTTGATGTACAATTTCTAGGTGAAGGAAATGATAAAGATTGAATAATCAATTATGGCAATGGCTATGAGAAAACGGAGTGGCTCTGGCTCTAAACGCCAACATAAAGGAAAACTTGTACCTATTTATGAAAGTTTCTTCAAAGGGGAAGACTTGACATTGGCACATCCAAATTTTTGGAACGAACTGTTCTTAATCAAACCTATGGTCAGTACTTTCATCATCATTTTTATTAAATATCACATTTAATTACAAATACAATTAATAAAGAAAAAAAATTTCTGACACTTTTTTTTGTAATTTTGAGGGAATACTGCAGAGTTTCCAAGTCAAAAATTCTTCTTGTCTATCATAAAAGTCATTGACTGTGTTTCATCTGTAATTAAAGTTTTTGTTTTTATTGAAAAAAGAAGGATTCATCAATAGCAAAGATTTGTAATTAAATTCTACTTTTTTTTCTTTCTTTGTCACATCCTCGTGTATAGAACATTTGCTATTTTCTTTATGTTTCTTATTCTCTTGTTTTTCTTGCTTCTTTGAACTTGCTACAAATTCATTAATAATGTAATTATCCTTTAAGTCATTAAACGAGGTTGGTGCACGTTTATAATCCTCTGAATTGCATTGAACTTTACTTTGCAATTTTGTCTCATACAATACTTTTGATTGTTCTTTCTGTTGTTTGGATTCATTGTTAACTGAAATTGCATTTGTTGCTAGTAATTCAATAATTTTATGAAAAAGATATTTTTGATTTTTAATACATACCTTTAGATTCAGTATAATCTTCACATTCTAATTCTTTGCGCAAAGTACCAGGCATAAACTTGCTCTTGAAATTAAACCATGCTTCGCTTGTTTGAACTCTATATTTTAAACATTTTAATTGATATATACACACTCTTCCATAATATTTAGTTACTTCCCATGTTGGTAATGACTATAATATTAAATAAATGCAAACAACATTGTCGAATTATAAATATACATTTGTAACATTTTTAACACTTACTTGTATTAATTTTGTAACAAATTTACTAAACATGATGTATTGAAATACATTTACGTATATAAACAAACATAAGTTTTTAAATAGGATCGTAAATTTGAAATATCATTTTTTTAGCGCAAAAAAATTTTTAAATTAACCAAATAAAATGAAGAATTTTAGTACTTTTTATTGACAACAAATTTTCTCATGAATTTTTTTCTGTCAGAGAAAAAAACAAATGAATTATTATACTATGTACCTTGTGGTTAAATTCACATTCAGTATTTAATTGTTTCAACAATACGTGATATTTCCTATATTTCTAGGTTCCACATATTGAAAGCGAAATTTTACATATGACTGCAGAGCAGTTAAATGCAAGCAGAGAGAATTTAAATGCTTTGGTCTGCCATTGCGTAGACACATTAGTTGATGAACATCCTTTCAGAGTTGTATATGCTTTACAAACTTTAGCAGCTGTTATTCAATCCATGTATAAGAAAGCTAGTCAAGGCGATTGTGGATTTAATTTAATAGATATCTTAGTAGGATTTGATTCTGCAGAACAGAGAATGACAACATTAATGCAACACTGTAATAACTTTTTAACAGGTATATGCACTTTAATAGATACATAGGTAATTACTAATTTATTTATGTTAAGAAATCAAAGATTCAAATATACATTTAACATTTGAATAATCTGCAGTCTTTCAAAAGAGATAAATTATTGAAATTTCCCATGATTCTAGGTGAATACCCAGATAGTTTAAAAGCTTTGTGCTTGAAATTATTGTTAATTATTGTAACTGGCATGGACAATGTTAGTCAGAACACTTTGTTGGAATATGTTATGCTTAATAGTGTTTTTGAATCTCTGGTTCAAGTAGGTGTTACTTTAATATTATAATTGTAAAAAATACTATTCCAATTAAGCATCAATATTTTCTATTTTTGTCTCTCTTTTTTCTTTATACAGCTTCTAAGAGACACAACAGCTAGAAATCGTCACGGACATGACGCAGTGTTGCTTTTAACACTTCTAGTCAATTACAGGAAGCACGAAAGGGCAAATCCATATATTGTTAAGTTATCGATTTTAGATGACGAATTAGCTCTTAATGGTTATGGACAAGTTATATCAAGTTCATTGATGGAGTTTTGTAGACAATTTGTTCAGCAAAGAGCAGGTATAAAATGTTCGTGATCATATTTTTAAATTATTTATTATAAAAATAATAATAATAATAAAAACATGTTGCATAGAAATACAAGCATCGTGGTTATCTTCTTTAACTAGTATAGTCGGGAGTATGTTCGTTGGTGAAGAAGAAGCGAAAACGCAACAAGTTCGTGCGAATAATGCATTGTTGCTGGCACTTTACGAAGCAACACATTTAAATCGTAATTTTGTGACAACTTTGGCATATACACAAAGTGATACAAGTGCCCCACCTTCTCCAAATAATACATTGGGACCAAATGCGGTAGCTCCCGGGGCACAATTGTCTGATGTGATGGCTCAGCCATTTAATTTGTTGGCCACATTCTTACAGTATTGGTGAGAACAAGCATAAACAATAACTGTAAAAAAAAGAAAGGAGTAGATATCAATGCGTTGGATTTTATTGGAAGAAATTTTAATTATTTCAGTTCAATAGTTATGCAGGTGATCAGAACAGAGGCAATAATGAATAATGTTAAGTTGTGCTTCCTCATATTAAGTTGTATCGCAGAGGATCAGTATGCAAACAGTTTGATGCACGATGCAAACTTGGCATTCAGGGTACAGCTCCATCGAGTACCAATGCATCACAGAAAGATACAGGACAAAGCAGCACCAGCACAACCATTAGCAGCTACTTTACTTGGTATAATTATCACGTGTTCAATTTGAAAAATTTGAATAGTTTAAATAACTATTAAATATTGTAGATTTACTTGTTGAATTTGTTACGTCGCACATGATGAAAAAATTCCCGTTGGAACTTTATCATCAATGTATCGGGGTTCTACAGAGATTGCTTTGTTACCAAAAAAGATGTAGAGTTAGACTTGGATATCAATGGAGAGATCTTTGGACTGCTCTAATAAATTTACTTAAATTTCTAACAACTCACGAAAGCCACCTTATTAAGAAAATGAATATATTTCCATTAGCTATTCAGGTAAATTGATATGATTCATCTAATTCTTGTATAAAGTACAAATTTACGAAAATAAATTTAATTCTTCTAGGTTGTGAATATCTTGAACTTGTTTATTACGTACGGAGACACATTCCTATCCTCTCCTAGTAGCTACGACGAATTATTTTACGAAATAATACGAATGAGGCTTATTTTCACAAATTTGAATGCAATGGGTATATATTAAATAAGTATTTTTATATTTTTTTTATTGTTTAAGTTGTATGTTAGTTAATGACAAAAATATTTTGTATGTTCAAGCGCTCCGTTATTCAACAAGCGAATCTTACGAGTATAAAGAACATGCATTAAAGTTGACAAATTGTTTGGTAAATATGAGAGACATAGTGAATCATTTTCCACCAAAAATAGCAGCGTGGTTGGCGAGTGAAAGTTTATCCACTCCAACGGAACAACAAATTTTAGCTATTATAATACAAAATTATGACAGCCTTACGTTAAAGTTGCAAGATAATTTAGATCAATATGAAAGATATTCTGAGAAGCCTAATCATGTTGCATTCTTTGAAGAAATGGTAATAATCGATTAAATGTTTTAAAATTATGTTTTAAAATTTCTTTTTTTTACAGCTTTTATTTTATCTTCTAGGTAACTGGAGTTGTAATTGATACTCGAGGGTCTATAGATTTGAGTACATTAGACACACAGGCTATACTGCAAGAATTATCGAACATCTCGTAACATAAGTTCCATATCAAGTGTAAATCAAATCCTGTGTGTCATTCTGTTGTCATGTATTATAATGTATTTTTTTTAATAAAATCAGCTTTATATGTATGTTTTTAATGCCACGAATGTATAGCTACTTACGAAAATAACACATCGTAGTGTGTTTGGTCGTTGCGCCATATTTCTATGGATTGTGTATACAAGTTTTAAAAAAAATTATTAAAAATTCAATAAGTGTCAAGTAGAATCCTTTCATTATTATCCAAGTTTCTTTTCACGAATTCGTGTCTTTTGTTAACTTGATTTTTTTTTTCAAAGATATTACTATAAAGAATTTTTCTTAACATTTTTTTGCAAGAATTGCAGCAGCCGCTTTGGATTGATTTTGCCTTTGAAGTTGACTACTGATGAATTCTCCTATTTTTACTATTTTATTAAGGTCTACCCCAGTTTCCAAATTTTGGCCATGTAGAAGATAAAGTAAATCTTCAGTAGCGACATTTCCAGAAGCTCCAGCTGCATATGGACAACCACCTAGACCAGCTACAGACGAATCGAAAGTTTTTATTCCGCATTCAAGGCTAGCATAAATATTCACTAAAGCTTGTCCATAGGTATCGTGACAATGAATTGCAAATTTATTCATGTCATTTGATACATGCTCTAATTCATGTAACACATTCTTTACTTTATTAGGTGATCCTACACCAATGGTGTCTCCTAAAGAAATTTCATAGCAACCACATTCTAACATGAATGTCGCTAAATTGGTTACAGCTTTTGTCTGAATTTGGCCTTCATAAGGGCAACCAACGATACACGATATATAGCCTCTAACTTTAATATCGTGTTTTAATGCTTCTTCAATAACTGTTCTAGCTTTCTTCATACTGTTATCAATGGAACAGTTGGTGTTCTTCCTCGAAAAGGTCTCAGACGCAGCCAAGAAGATAGCTATCTCTTTTACATTGACCTTCATTGCATCTTCCAAACCTTTCATGTTCGGTATCAATACTGGATAAGAAACATTTGGCTTCTTGTTAATTTTTTGATATATCTGTGCATTGTCTGCCATTTGTGGAACCCATTTGGGAGATACAAAACTGGTGACTTCTATATTCTTTAAACCACTATCTGAGAGCTTGTTAATGAACTCAACTTTGACTTCAGTTGGGACAATGTTTCTCTCGTTTTGTAATCCATCTCGAGGCCCAACTTCAACTACTTTTACAAAGTTACTAACTGATCTTATCTTTACAGAAAAATTGTGTATATTATTTTTACTGATAATTTTAAACATTATCGATTAAAATATTAATATTCACCTTTTTAAAAAAATATTCTATCTTCTTAAATAAGATATTCTATCTTGTAAAAAATGCAATATTTTACTTAAGAGAAGCGTGCTTAATGTACAGTGAAATACATTGCTCGGTATTGCGTGATAAATCTGCTGATAAAATATGATCATAAAACAGTGTAAATTCATAACATGATTAATCACTGTAATCAATGACTAATCACATTACAAATTGAAATGTAAAATAAGTTAAGACTGTATTGAAATAATATGAAATAAGTATTTGAATTTCTGGAAATTTTTGTTCACAAATATACAAAAACTTCAGATTTCCTCATTTGTTGGCGCTGCTCTCGGTGCAACGCCATTTTTAAAAGTAATTCGTGATACGTGAAACGTTTGGAACATTTCTCTAGAAAAAGAATGTGAATTACATGTGTACTTGGTTCTAGTGAGACAATATTTGTTCAATAAACAAGTGTATTTTATATATTCCGTTAAAAAGCATTATCAGTTAAATATCTCGTGTGTATTATAACTGATACGTGAACGTTGCTCATCGAGACTAGAAATAAATTCAATTTTTGCTGGAAGAAACATGTTTCCAGCTTACGCCTACTTGTCGGCTTATGACAGGCATAAGAAACTAATAAATGATTATTTCACGTTATACGGAGGTTCGGTATCATCTTTAAAACGAGACACGTATGTTAAATTTTTTAATTGGTTCTCATATATTACAACTTGATATCGTAACCTTATTGTATATTTAATGTAACTGTATAATTTGGCGTTTCGTAACTAAATCAAAGTTAATATTTTGACATATTTATTTGAAATGTGAAAGTTTGGTAAAAAAAAAAAAGTTTATGTATTACATAAATGTAACTACATAAAAATAAATAGTAAAGAAAGAGTGGCGACTCTGTAAACTCTAAAACAAGCAGCTCTTGACGTTTCGGCCTGTGTTTCGAGGTCCCGAGATAAGACTGACTATGACGTTATTAAAGAAAACCATAGATTTCTGTGGGATCAGGATAATGACAAACCAGAAACATGGGGTGCTCGGTTGGCAAAGAAATATTACGACAAATTGTTTAAAGAGTACTGTATAGCTGACTTAACATACTACAAGCAAAATAAGGTGGATTGATATATACTTTAACTCTTCAAGGACTATGTCTGATATTGATGATATAAACTTTTTGATAATTTTCATAGATTTAAATTACATTAATAGTAATAATAATAATTTTTGTAACTGTAAATGATATGAGTAAAATGATTTCATTTATATATAATTATAAAATTTATTATTGTTGAAATAACTTTGGATAAAGGTTATACAGGACTTGATTCAATTCGCAGACATTGTCCCTAAAGGGTTTGTATATGATGAAATATTTTAGAATTAAATTCTAAAGGTCAATATTGAACAGGTTGCCTTAAGATGGAGAACAGAGAAAGAAGTTATTGTTGGTAAAGGACAGTTTGAATGTGGAAATAAAAAATGTAAAGAGAAAGAAGACCTTAAATCTTGGGAAGTAAATTTTGGTTACATAGAGCATGGCCAGAAGAAAAATGCTCTTGTGAAGTTAAGTAAGTTGTTTTGTCGTTTATTTCAAGTTATCATGAATGGATTTATATAGGTCTATTATTGATGTACATTTTAAGGACTATGCCCTGAATGTTCTACAAAGTTGAATTATAGATCTCAAAAACATGAAGCAAAGAGACACAAAACATTAAAGAGATTAGGAACAAATGGTGAAACACCCCATGATATGCCTAGTACATCAACAGTTGAAATTAAAATTGAGGAGGACGAAGGTACAAATAATAGTGAGAAATTAGTTGAAACAAGGGCAGATGAATCTAAGATTTGGAAAGAAAAACCAATTGAGAATCTGGAAAAAACAAGAGAAGAGGAATTTGAAGAGTATTTAGCAGATTTGTTAATGTAGGGAACAAAATTAAATTTTCTACCAGAATAATATTAGTAATGTCAAAGAAATCGTTTGTGAAAAAAAAAATATAACAATTTCCATATACAACACTAGTTACGTTTAAATAAATTAATAATTACAGTTGCTGTATCTTTATTTTGATTGATGCATATGTTCATATTCTACCTAGTATATTGCATGATAACAAGGCTTAGTATATATTTTTTTAACTTTTACACTCGGAATAACTTGTCCATTTTTTACTTACATTTACAATAAATTCTTTATGAAAAAAATCTAGCATCACAGGTAATAATGTGTGTGTGTGTGTGTGTGTGTGTGTGTGTGTGTGTATTGTATAATAAATAAATACAACTATTTATTTTTATTGCAGTCAAGTATTTTCAACAACCTTTATGATATATACATTATTGACAATTAAAGTAAATTTTTGAGTTAACTGTAAGATTTAAATAATTTTGAAGCATAATTCTGGTTTCTTCTATTATTTTTTATTTATTGTTTCATATATTCTGTTATTCTATTATTTATTTTATTTATTGTTTCATATATTCTGTTTCATTGAGTAAAGAGTAATATATTTCATATAATAATTTTCGTTATTCATTTTTATACATAGTAGAAATTATTTTATAAATTATAATATTAATTGAAATTTACAAGTCAAATCATTTCGTTGGCAAAAAATATTTATAATTTTCTATTTCTAAATTTTTTATAATTGTAATAAACTTACACATCTATATAGACAAAAATTAATAACAATTCGAGTTAACTTTTTATTTTAAATTTTACTATGTCATTCATGTCGTATTAATAAAATTTCATGTAAAAAGACTAGCCTAATACTCAAACTTACACTACCTTCAATAGTCATAACACTTATTATATACAATACATAACAAGTTTATAATTATATTATGTAAGATTGAACTTATAAAACATGTAGTACATAACTAGAAAAATTCAATATTAAGATATATTTCTTTAATATTGCACTTATTTAATATTACTATGAATGCCAATTTCTTGTGCGAGAATCATTCACGTTAAAAATAATACACGATCAAACGATATTATCGTGTTGTTAGCCAATAAAATATTAAATTCTATTGTTTTTTATAAAAATTTCATTATTGATACAAATAAACGAACAACTATATCCTATTTGATTGGCTTTCAGTTTAACATATATATACTAATTTATGAACTTGTGTATGACTACCTGAACTTTTTTGTATATAGCTTGTACTATTTTACATACATTTAAATAAATATTAAATTAAATCAATAAAGAAATATAAATGTGTAAATTAATTTACATTGATGTTTATAACTTATATTTTGTATCTTTTTAAATTATGGCAATAAAAAAAAAAGATTTAGTTTCTGTAATATATATTAACATTATATATTATATCCATTTTGGAATATATATTCGACGAATGTAATTGAAACTTAATATGATTATCATAATTTTCTTCATATAAAATAAAGGAATGAAAAATACTATTAATTAATTTCAGTAGATTTGATCAAGACTCTTAAGTTAGATATCTATGTAGTAGGATTCTATTCAATCCTTTAATAATAATTTAGCGAATGGTTAAAAGAGAATGTAGAAACAAAATGTAATTGAAAGAAGAAATAACAGTGAAAATAATTCATTTGCAATTAGAATTCCTTGTGCACGATCTTACGTGGTTTGCTTGTTTCTGAGAGTCACTATCTTCGTCACTGCAATCTTCGTCGTGAGTGTGTGTCACATTACGCGGAGTTTCTGGCCTTGCATGCGGTATTTGATTATTGGGACAGTCCATATACACAGTTTTCTAATAATTGATAATACGAAGAACTTGAATTTTGTATTTATATATAACATCAAAATAGAAGCAAACTTTTCAATACGTACAGTAGGTTTATTTTGTTCTTCTTCTTCTTCTGCGAGCTTGAATGTCCGAGATCGACTGATCATTGGTGTTTCCATAACGAATCTTTGTTCGTGAGCAACTGTACTCTCGTGAGGCATCTTGACAACATAAAATAAAAATGTAGTCAAATTAAAATCTCAAAATTTTATGAACAATAAAATAGAAGCAGTCTTCATTTAACTTACCAACATAGCCGGGGCTCGGAACATGTATGAAAATGGATAATAAATGAGGTTTAAAAAGGTTGCTGCGTAAAGATCAGCATACCTCACTACTTGGCTACTGAAGAAAGTTTGCCTACTCCCACTACGGAACAATGAACCCATCATTCCGTAAGATAAATCCATTTTATGCGTGACGTCTCTTATGGATGTTCGCAGTTTAGAAATATCAGGCTTCTCTTTTGTGCTGCTATCTAAATTTCTATACGTGGAGAAACGAATGAAATTAAAATTCGTGAAAGTGTTTCATAATTTTCGTTACAACGATTCCCTCTTACTTGTACATTTCTCCTAGCATAACGTCTAAATTTTGTAACTCGGCGAACAATTGACATTTATCCGTCCAAACGTGAAGTTCTTGCACTAGTTCAGGCACTATTAAAAATGTTCTCCATCCTCTGATCTTCTTACTTTTTAAAATATCACCAAAGATATGATCACCAACGTATAACACGTCTTTACCCTTTGCGCCTATTAATTCGGTGAATACGTCACACGAGCCTCCTGAGTAAACCTCTCCTGTTTCACATGAAACGTTTCATTACAATTTTTTATCAGATTGAAATTCTAACCTACTAATATACATATAAATTGATACAACATAGTTAATACATATAAATCAGTTTCATATGATTTAATACAATAAATGTAATACTTTGTATTTAAGAAAGCATCCAAATACCTGTATGAAGCGGGCCCTTGTGCGTTCCAAGTTTCAAAGCTCCGGTTTTGGTGTCCACTTGCCGTAAAATCGTACCCTCGCCAAAAAACAACGGTTTTCTAGCATCTACCACGATAGTATCAAAATACGTTTTCCAATTTCTGTGCGGTTCGTCAGGCTTTAAAGTAATTTTTATCTCTTAATATAATTTATAAGATAGATGTTTATGGCAATAACGAATTAGAATCATATATACCTTTGCACCGTGTGGAAAATCGAACAGATAAGTCATGATTTTATCGGTAAAGACGTAATCGCTATTCGTTAAAAGAAACACTCTCGCGCCGCTTTCTCTGATCCTGTTAAGAAACATTGGCAGTCTCTTATCTTTCTTCACGTATTCGTCCAAATTTTCTATGGTCTTCGTTTTCAAATCACCGTGAAGGTGTATCCAGTCCACGGCGTTTCGCACATCTTGGAATATGCTTTTGAAACTCATCGTAAGCTCTCCCTCTTTCACTCCTGTCTTCTCCCGCGAGTACTGCGGCGAATTTGTGAAAAAGTCTATCAAACAGGCTAACAAATATGTCTCAGGAAGATTGAACAACGTATTGAGCACGTATACCCTGGACTCGTCCAATTGTAAAAATTTATTTGGATAAAGCTCGTATACTTGTGAACTGAAATGTAAAAAAAGTGTGTTGAATAATTAACATTATGTTCTTCTATATTAATTAACAAACAAGTAGACTGTGGAATTTTATGCAGATATATATATATATAAAACTTAAAAATGTTAAGAAGTTTACTGTATTTATTAATTAACAACGCATTGTACATTGCACTTTTACAAAGTGACTTGTTATTAGCAAATGATTGATAAAACAAATCTCTATTTAATTTCTATTTCTTTGATATCATAAAAATTTCAATCTGCACAAATGTCCACAGTTCTCGAGTAAGTTACAATGGCCCTTACTGTTTCAAAAATTCAAAACCGTGAACGCAAACCAAGATATTCCCATAGGCGTCCACTTTGAGAAGATTCCCGTAAAGAGTGTCGAACCATAATCCCCGCACCGGAAAGCTAGGGTCATACTCGAATGCTTTAATTTCCTGTGGATATCCCAGGGACACCAGACGATCTTTCAGCAATGTAAAGCCCAATTGTTCGTACTGTGGCGACTTGTATTCTGAAACATTTCAGTTATTTGAATAATAATACTTTTCTACGGTCCTTTTTTTGTATGTAACACGTATATATTTTTTCTACTCACCTGCCAATGTATAGTCCATGTC
Organism: Tetragonisca angustula; assembly: GCA_036937485.2. Taxonomy (NCBI): domain Eukaryota; kingdom Metazoa; phylum Arthropoda; class Insecta; order Hymenoptera; family Apidae; genus Tetragonisca; species Tetragonisca angustula. The sequence goes on along the minus strand of JAWNGG020000108.1, from coordinate 688,194 downwards.
GAATCCATAGAACTTGATATTTTCTAAATGTAGGCTACGATTCACAAATATCCTGCAACAAAAGCAAACGATAACAAATCTTAATCACTGGTCCGTCTATTCGTATTTGGTCACATTTAAAACATTCATTCAATGAGCGAGTGTGAAGAGCACATTTTTCTAATTAGTATACATAGTTTATACATGGTAGTCAGGTCGGTTGTTGAAACTGAATACAATGCAATATAAATAAAAATTATACGCCAGAGCTTAATGGTTGTAACGAAAATTCGTTTTCCTACGATTCTCAATCGATTTGCTTAGAAAATTGAATTTCTTTCACATTGGTATCATCGCGTGAAAACCTAAACCTAATTAACCTAAATCTAACCTATTTAGAGCGATTCCTCGAGTTAGGGATATTTGTGAAGGCGTAGATAAGCAATCTGGATGAATTGCCACTGGCAGCCTCATTATGTAGGAATCGCTGAGCTTTCTCGCCGGATCTGCTTTATTTTCGGAATCGTTCATTCTTCTTTTTAAATAAATAAAACGGCTCGTGTCAACTAAAATATTTGTCGCCCTTTCAACGAGATCGATTTGACAACAAAAATATCCACTTAGAGGCTACGAACGGTTCGTTTCAATCGTCGTATAGTGAACGTGTTTTATGCATTCCTCTTTCTTTAAATTAAAATAAAAAAGACCGTCGCCATCGATCGCATCTCGATATCGGCCAATTTCGCATATCTCGTCGAACTCTATAGTCTAGTTCTACTATTCGAGCGACTTTGGCGAACACACATTTACCGAATTGCAAACACTTTTTACTTTACATTGGAATTACAATATATCGTCTTACGTAGATGAAGAAATAATATAAAATATACAAATATATTGGAATTATAATATAATGTAACTATATTGTCTTGTGTGGATAAAGAAAGAATATAAAATATATAGAAGTATACGTAAGCCTGCGTAATATGCAGAAATATATAGAAAATTATACACAATGTAAAACCATACAAATGAAACGTAAATTTATAGTGAAATCAATTGTTAATAAAGACTATACTGTGTGTTACACTTAAGGACATGATATTTAATTGAAATTCAGAGAAAAATGTTGCAACGACATAACGGGGAGAGAAGAAGGGGGGGGAGAGACACAGTGTCGAATATAAGAGGCAGGAAAGGATTTATTATAGCCATTAGTCCCACTTTTGAAATGAGTGACAGATGTTATCCGGTCGATGATCGTGCCGATTTGTTAGATTCACATTTTCAAAGATTGTGCGTTCAATTAAACCGAATGACGATTTATTAATTTATTAACAACACGACGACGTTTGCTTCGATGTTTCTCACGAGAATTATGCAAAAGTACGCGCCGATTTATTATCATTGAAATATTTCGATTACGGTGAATCTCTTTAGCGATAACAGATGCGTGACAATATTACCAGATCAATCGGAATTATGTATAATGTTTATGTATAATGATTGACGAGAGTAAAATATATCCACTTCCAGGTGATAATTACAGATACCTTTTTTAGACGACCTTTCAGAAAGAAACGTGCAAAATAAATTGAAAATTTATCTCGAATAATTTATTATATTTTCAGAGAGATGTAAATACATTTATTCGTTTTGTTTCTCTCTCAATAAAACAATCGTGCCGAAACTGTTTCACAGTGGACGTTGAATTTTGATTCAGTTGATTTTGAACTGCTGTATCACACGATCCTCTCACGAGAATGAGTATTTTTATGCAGAAAATAAATTCTGTTCCAATAACACTGTAATAAATTATTACCAATGATCGTACAAGCCAGTTAAATAATTCGACGCTTGTTAAATAATTCTGAGGCAGTGCAACGAACAGATCTGCAATTTATTTATTTTATAATATTTTGTATTTATCATAATTCACTTAATATATATATATATAAGTTATTTCATAATTTTCGAAAATTCAAAAGACTGTAAGAAACACCCATAATTTCTGTCCACCTGGATCATATATATAGCTTTCAATTAAAATTTCGTAAACATGATCTCGCTCTCGATAGCCAACGTAAAGCACCGAATTTTCGACTATTACAACACAAGTTATGCCAGCAGTGAATATAAAAGCCGACGACACTGACGTGTATTAAATGATCGACTCGACATATTCCACTAATGTATCGCTGCAACATCAAGTTTTTATATTGTTATCTCTTGCGTGAAAGATATGTAGGGTCTTACGAGCTATGACAGCTCGTAGGCCTCGATGATGGACAAATTTCCAACACACGAGGAAAAGACAAGAAAAATATATATAAAAAAAAAAAAAAGAGACACAGGAGAAACGAGGAACTTACTCGTTTTGGACGCTGCGCCGCGAGTTCACGAAATTCGCAGCCGGCAAGGCGTCGTCATTCACGTCCTTCAGCCACATTTTCCCCTATTTTTCAAACAATCATCAGCACCTCGTGATCGATATGCGCACCTGTTAGTCGATAGAATGGGAATCGGTGGAAAAAAGAAAAAAGAAAGAAAAAGGAAAGAAAAAAAAAATGAGCATACGCGTGAAGCTCAACGAGCTCAGAGTGGAGGAGATCGAAACGTTAGTCGTTTATTATCATTTTGTTTCGTGAGTTTCTCGCTTTCTAATCCGGTGACGCGGTTTGTTCACTTTGCGAAAAAACACTGTCGTCGAAGATATTTTATCGTTCGCGACAATTGCTTCCCTTTCTTCAATATTCAAATTGATAAAACCTGTAGAGATTCTGAGAGACGATTGTTGCGAAGGTTTTATGTTGTTGAAACGTGAACGCGATTATTATTCTTGTAAGAAAGAAACGATTTATTATCTCAAGCGAATTTGCGCGAGAAGAATTGCTCGTCGGTGTGTAATTGAAATTCGCGATATCGAATCGAAGCGAGGGAGATCCTGAACAAGATGGAAATCGAGAATAACAGAATTATCAGTTTCGAGAAAGTCAAGCTTCAAAACTTGATGTATGAGAGTGAATTGATTAGATCAAAGTGGAAATAATTTAAAAATGTATACGAAAAATATATATTTTTTTTTGATTTAGCGAAAAACAATTTAAATATGTTCATGCTGACTTAATTTTCTCAAAGATAAAGTGTTATCCAGTGCTATCTTTATTATTTTCGACTTTCATCTTGAACCTTTACTGATTTCTCTTGCATTCGCGGACTTCGTGTACTTTCTCAGAAACAGTTGGAAATGATCGAGGCGATGAGTATGTACGTTGATACGAAAGATCGCGGAAGAAAGTAAAATAATCCAAAAACGCGGAATTACTCTAGACTGATAAAAAAAAAAAAAAAAAGAAATTATCTCTGCCTAGATCAATTATCGCGGAACTGTGTTTTCGACGATTTTTTTCCCTTGAATGATAATAATTTTGCAAAGTGCCATTCATAATATTAATACAGGGTGTACAAAAACAAACAGAAAAAAATTTGAGGACGAACTTCTAAAATTCACTAAACACTGTTTATTGGCCTAAGAGCTATCAGTGTCGGAGTTGCGAAATTTTTTTTTTTTTTTTTTTTCAGTAAGACGTTATCTACACAACGACATACGTTCGAAAATGTCCTCGACTTTCGAACAGTTCGACACGCGTTTTCACTGTGAATCGTTGAAAGAAAGGGAATTGAAACCGGTGAGCACCGATTTCAAAACGTCGTGTCAATATTTATTGGGGCAAAGTGTACTTTTTTGAATGTCCCCACAGACAGATTGGCTAAATGGTGCCGTGACATTATTTACATGATGTTATTACGATTATGGACAGGTTGCAGGATAAACACGGAACAGAGCCTGTTATTCTGTTAGAGACTTACAACAGGAAACGTCTTGTAGCTTTGGTACCAAAGTTTTTAGAAAAACCCTTGGAACATTTATTGAGAGTCCAAGGAATTTTTGTACACCCTGTACAATAAATAAAAAGATGTTTCACGTGTACAGATGTATAAGAGGAACTTTTACTAAACTTATCACAGATTTTGAGAGACATTACTCGTTCTTTGCTGGCAAACACGGAGCCAAAATGTTCTACGGCAAATGCAAAATTTTATCGTGCACTTACGAGGACGATAAAGATAATTACGATGGTGAAATATTCTTACAACATTTCGCAGAAATTTGTTGCGTTCAACAAACACAGATCCGCTGAAACCGCTGATCTAGGAAACAACAACAAACAATACAAACCTTCTAATCAAAGTTGCCCGTTTGCACGTGAATTTAAAATTTTGATTTCAACTTCTAAATTTTAAACAGCGCGTCTGTTGATAAAGAGATGTAAAATCACTGTATAACCGAGGCGGCCTGAATAATTCATGAACGTGGGCAAAATAATTGATGAACAGAGTTATAATCTGTTTTGTGAAATACAGTGAAGAATTGAAACGTCAACTAAGTCTATGTTATAATTACAATTATTTTAATTAATCAGTTATTAATTTATAATTATGATTAATTTTAATTTTATAGTTATCTTGTAATATCACAATATTATATTGTAATTGTGATTAATTTTAATTTTATAATAATATTGTAATTGTGATTAATTTTAATTTTATAATAATATTGTAATTGTGATTAATTTTAATTTTATAATTATATTGTAATTATAATTAATTTTAATTTTATAATTATATTATAATTAATTTGAATTAACTATAATTATAAGTTATAACATAACTGTATAGTAATTACAATTAATTTGAATTAACTATAATAATAAGTTATAATATAACTGTATTATAATTATAATTAATTTGAATTAACTATAATAATAAGTTACAATATAACTGTATTATAATTACAATTAATTTGAATTAACTATAAGTTATAATATAACTGTATTATAATTACAATTAATTTGAATTAACTATAAGTTATAATATAACTGTATTATAATTACAATTAATTTGAATTAACTATAAGTTATAATATAACTGTATTATAATTACAATTAATTTGAATCTAACTATAAGTTACAATATAACTGTATTATAATTACAATTAATTTGAATTAACTGTAATTATAATAATAACCTATTCGAACATGCAACAAAAACTGCGAACATTTCGATCAAATTTCTCCACTCGACGAATCGTGACAAGTTACAGATTTTAAACAGCGCGTCTATAACGAATATGACCTGAACACGGATAAAACAATCGACGAGCAATCGTAATTTATTTCGAATTTTAACGACCAATCGCAACCATCCGGTTTATTTTTAACCGGCAGTACAACCGACGCAAAATTATTATTCATTCGTGGGCAATTTCACAATAATTGCAACGAGGCGCGATACGTTGAATGTCAACGACGTGCTGAATGCGTCAACACCAAGAAAGCGGCACTGTACTATAAAATACCACGAACGCCGCTATTTCACCCGTATTATCTCTCGAGTTAAACGGTGTCTCCTTCGAAAAAGATCAAACGTTCTATTCAATTCAAATTTAGGGGGACCTCACGGTTGTGTCCTCACGGGAGGGAACGTTGGCGATGTTAAGTCACACGTTCCGTCACTACGTTTCATTCGGATCGATTTCAACGATATCACGTCGTTTTCACCGATTCGTTTCGTGTCTCTCAGGATCTGTTGGAAAAAAACTCGAACGCGAATGAGAAACGTGCCACTGACACTGAAATGTGAGGACGGGAGAGAAATTGAAATCTGAAAGAGCTGGTCGAAGATGAAGCGCGGGGAATTTGGCGAAATGGAATTTCAACTCGAATGAATATATCGTTGGGACGTTAGTATTATCAAAGATAATACTAATATTACTAAGTATCAGTGAAAATATAAACTATATGTTACTATATATGATATTAAGTAATAATACCATATGTTAAAGATAATACCAATATTACTGTACTATATAAATCTAATAATATTCATATTGTTAGTAATGTGATATTTATTATAAATATAATAATAAAATGCTAATCATACTAAGGTTAGCGATATTAGTATTATCTTTAATAACACTGATGTTCCAACGACATTCATTTGAATAATACAATACTATATAAATATAATAATATAATACTGATAATATTAATATTATTAGTGATATAATATTAATTATATTTATTATAAATTTAATATTATTACTAATATTAGTGGTATTGGTATTATCTTTAATAATACTAACGTTCCAACGACATTCATTTGAATAATACAATGCTATATGAATATAATACTGACAATATTAATATTATTAGTGATATAATATTAATTATATTTATTATAAATATAATAATATTACTAATATTAGTGGTATTATCTTTAATAATACTAATGTTCCAACGATATTCATTTGAATAATACTATGCTATATAAACGTAATACTAATAATACTAATAATATTAATTATATTTGTTATAAATATAATAACATTACTAATATTAGTGATATCGGTATTATCTTTAATAATACTAACGTTCCAACGACATTCATTTGAATAATACAATACTATATGAATATAATAATATAATACTGATAATATTAATATTATTAGTGATATAATATTAATTATATTTATTATAAATATAACAATATTACTAATATTAGTGGTATCTTTAATAATACTAATGTTCCAACGATATTCATTTGAATAATATTATACTATATAAACGTAATACTAATAATACTAATAATATTAATTATATTTGTTATAAATATAATAATATTACTAGTATTAGTGATATCGGTATTATCTTTAATAATACTAACGTTCCAACGATATTCATTTGAATAATACCATACTATATAAATATAATAATATAATACTAATAAGACTAATGTTGATGCTAATACTAATACTAATTCAAAATGCTTGAAACAATTGCGCGAAATAAATTCTTCATTATTAAGAAAGATGTTCTTTTACCCAGCGATTTATTTCGAAATCTAAAAGTTTCAAAGAGCGAAGTATATCACTTCACACACACATATATATATATATATATATCTCGCGTCACGTTATACTCATTTTTTTTTTAATTAATCTGATAATACAAGGACACTTCAGTTGAATTTACCGTATCACTCGCGATTTCGAAAGATAATTCACCTTAACTGCCGTCGTAATTATTTATCAATTTTACTGCTTCACTTTATTTCTCTCTCTCTCTCTCTTTCTCTCTCTCTCTCTCTCTGTGCTGTTGAAGAGTCAATGCCACTCAGAGTCAGAGTCGATGTTTCTCAAGGAGCACAGACAGAGAACAGGTGGTGATTACACATACAGTTATTAACAAAGAAAACTGGAAGCTACACAGTGGATACACGTGGCACACAGGGAGAGAGAGAGACACCACGATCCGATCCGCTCGATGATCGAACGTCAACTGATCCTTGACTTCGCCGAGTAACCAGTTAATACAGGCAGCAATACCAATTACTTCACCGTCTTCCGGAGGACAGAGAATCCGGCCCACCTTGCTGGCTCCCCTCTGGTACGCTCGGAGCAGCGCTCTTTAAACAGCACGGCAGAAACGAAACCACTTTAAAATAGGATCGGACACGTCGTTGTTAATTAAAATTTCACGGCCGCATACCGGTATTCCGCGTTGCCTTGTATTTGGGAATAAACGAGACACAGGCTCGTGCCAGAAAGTGAACTATGAACTATGTCGTCTATCGTTATTACGTAATTAATAGCAATTTATCTCCACGTCGTTTCATCGTTTCACGACGTGTGTTAAAAAAAAAGGAAGAAAAGAATGAAATGAAATTTTCTTAATTTACAGACGACATTATATTTAGATTGGGATTAATTCGAGATTTCCTCTTTTCTTCTCGTGTACAGTACGAGAGGATTTATTACAATTGCGAGCTATTGTATTATTTTACGAGTAATTTTACGAATGCAATATACATGGCGCTGGAAACTTTCTCGGACTGTGTAGTTCTTGGAAAAATTTTATCTCTCGGACAATTCAAGGCACTTGCGAACGATGCATGCGGGAAATACTCCTCCCAATTGCATCATTTACGCTCATTTCAATCTTTCGTCAAAAGTCACTCCGACGATGTGAAGTGAAGTATCTTCCAGCAGTGGAATCAAGGTAATTGATCGAACGATCGAGCCAATTGAGTTGTAAAGTTTGCTCTCTGAGAATTTGCGACACTTTTATTTTTTTTTAACACGCTACCTGTACAACTACCACTAAGAAATGCGAATGATTAAAATATGATGATAAAATTCGAGAAACAGCATGTTGCTCGATCTGTAAGCAGAGATTAGCCGGTTAACTGCGGAATTTAGTTTTAGAAATCTCTCGCGGGATGCTTCTATAATAAATTTTACGAAGAAAAAGTAAAGCAAAACGAGGAGGAGTTTTATATTTTTATGTTAAAAAAGATTGACAATTTATTGTTGAGAAAGTTATTGCTATTGAAAATTTAAAAATTGTTAAAAAAAGGAATCACGATACTACTGGTGCATGACTTGAAATCAATGTGAATTTCTTAAAATTATCTTCTTTTTTTTTTCTTTAATTTTTCTTGTTAGTGAATTTTATTACTTTTTTTTGACAATTTTTAACTTTTTAATACCAATAATTTTTTACATGATAAAATAAAAACCCTTCCTTCCGTTTTGCTTTTCTCGTAAAATTTATCGCAGGAGGCTGCGGACCATAACGAGTGACCGAACCGTATACAATAATTCGTCGCTTTCTTTTTGACTCGTATGTATGACATCACTGGATAGAAATTATTGAAAAGTATTAAATTTATTGTCTGTTTATTGCCTATTTCGTTTCATTTAAATATATACTTAAAAACTGAGGAAATATTACCATTTTGGAATAAAAAACTCGACGTGCGTGGCACGTCATTCCAGCGCAAGAGGTTAACCCACTTGAGCTGGTAACTGACTGCGGACCATAACGAGCGACCGAACCGTATATAATTCGTCGCTTTCGATATCACTGGATAGAAATTATTGAGAAGTAATAAATTTATTATTTGTTTTGCTTGAGCTATACTTAAATATATTATATATATAAAACAGAGAAAATAATGTAATTTTCGAATAAAAAATTCTCGACGTGCGTGGCACGTCATTCTAGCGCAAGAGGTTAACCACTAGCGCTGGCAACTGATTGCGGACCATAACGAGCGACCGAACCGTATACATACAATAATTCGTCGCTTTCTTTTCGAACTCGTCGGTACATTACTGGATAGAAATTATTGAGAAGTAATGAATTTATTTGTTTTGCTTGAGTTATACTTAAATATACTTAAAACTGAGAAAATATTGCAGTTTTGGGACAAAAAAAATTCTCGACGTGCGTGGCACGTCATTCCAGCGCAAGAGGTTAATCACAACTGATTGCGGACCATAACGAGCGACCGAACCGTATACAACAATTCGTCGCTTTCGATTACACTGGATGGAAATTACTGAGAAGTAATAAATTTATTATTTGTTTTGCCTATTTCGTTTCACTTAAATATATACTTAAAAACTGAGGAAATATTACAATTTTGGGACAAAAGAATTCTCGACGTGCGTGGCACGTGCATTCGCACGCTCAAGATGTTAATTACGCAACCGGCGAATGATTTTTAAAAGTAAATTCCGCAGTTAACTGGATCGCGTGAAACACATACTTACGATGTGTGTCGTGCATTCGATGTGTTCATCGCTGTAACCATGCATCCGTGAGTCACGTTGGCTTGCTTCGCGCAGATAGCAACCCGTTTCGTTACTGATCTAGACCCGACCTTTTCGACGCAACCTATATACCAGAGAGAGAGAGAAAGAGACAGAGAAAGAGAGAGATCGTGTTAATTGTTACTTACGTTTCTAGGAAAACTTTCAGCTATTTTATCGATCGGTACGGCCTCCGATGAAGGCACGCATGTCGCATCACGCCGTTGTAATTGGAAAATTGGAAGCTACTCGACTTGCTTAATCGTCGTAATTGGAAAATGTTGCGGACTCGGGTCACGTGATTTCGCAACGACACGACGAAAAGCACGAATGATTCGAATGGTTCGTGAGGATTCGGTCATGATTATCTCGAACCCGATCGAAGAATCATGACAGACTCGTCAATGACGTGCAAACGTTCTAATATCAAATTGGAAGCAACGTCTTTCAGTTGTTCATTACTTCTGGCCGATAAAAGCGTAAATAATTACGTACGCACACGTACCTCGTTATTTCCATTTCTCTATCTTTCGAACACGCTCTAAAAATACGACCTGCGATAGCGATTAATCTGTAGTTTCATTAGACGTTTCGCTTCGCAGTTGACAAGAAATGGATTTATATGTTTGTTATTCTCAAAAAGCGGGGAACGTGAAAATAACTGAATCGAACTTGAACGTATCTTCGTCTTGGAAAGTTAAAGCGAATCATTCTGCAATAATTTCTTTTTTTTTTTTTTATTATTATTATCTAGTCAAGGTGCGAGTTACTCGAGGGATTCGCATCACTTTTGTCCCCCTCTGCTAATTGTAAGCTCTGTCTACAACACGGTTTTACACATAATTTGACATACTTTGCAAATTCATCACTGAAGTAAAACCTAAATCTTCACTTTAACTAAATACTGGAATTTACTTTAAACTTGGATATGCTTCATAAATACTATATTTTAGATATTGGATATATTTTATAAATAGTGTGCTTTAAATATTGGATATATTTCATGAGTACTATATTTTAAATATTGGATATATTTTATAAATACTGTATTTTAAATATTGGATATATTTCATAAGTACTATATTTTAAATATTGGATATAGTTTGTAAATACTATATTTTAAATATTGGATATAGTTTATAAATACTGTATTTTAAATATTGGATACAGTTTGTAAATACCATATTTTAAACATTGGCTATAGTTTATAAATACTGTATTTTAAATATTGGATATAGTTTATAAATACTGTATTTTAAATATTGGATATATTTCATAAGTACTATATTTTAAATATTGGATATAGTTTGTAAATACTATATTTTAAATATTGGATATATTTCATAAGTACTATATTTTAAATATTGGATATAGTTTGTAAATACTATATTTTAAATATTGGATATATTTCATAAGTACTATATTTTAAATATTGGATATAGTTTGTAAATACTATATTTTAAATATTGGATATGGTATATAAATACTGTATTTTAAATATTGGATATATTTCATAAGTACTATATTTTAAATATTGGATATAGTTTGTAAATATTATATTTTAAATATTAGATATAGTTTGTAAATACTGTATTTTAAATATTGGATATATTTCATAAGTACTATATTTTAAATATTAAATACAGTTTGTAAATACTATATTTTAAACATTGGATACAGTTTGTAAATACTATATTTTAAACATTGGATACAGTTTGTAAATACTATGTTTTAAATATTGGATACAGTTTGTAAATACTATATTTTAAATATTGGATATAGTTTATAAATACTGTATTTTAAATATTGGATACAGTTTGTAAATACTACATTTTAAATATTGGATACAGTTTGTATATACTATATTTTAAATATTGGATATAGTTTATAAATACTGTATTTTAAATATTGGATATATTTCATAAGTACTATATTTTAAATATTGGATATTTCAAACATTCTCGTGTATGCGTTCTTGCATGTTTCACGCATTTTTCTAAATCTTTCTAAATCCGCCACGAATGCACGAAAGTTCGCAGTACAGTTACTGCGAATACTTACGTAGATCTAAGATCTTAGACGACGATCTAAGACGAAGGCTTTAATTGTTCTAACGTGAACTTTTATTCGTTGGTTGTGTTTCGCGCTATCGACTTTCGGTTAAGTCGGTCAAGCATCGCACGAGGATGCACGCTGTACACGGTGTACGAGTTTTCTTGCTAAGGTATGCACCCCGTCCACACTTTCACCGAGCTTATTCGCTATCTGCACCATCGCCACGGAGTATGTTACCTAACGAAAATGATCCGACCGAGTAATTTAGCAAATTCGAGATCTTAATCTCGGCAATAAATTCCTCGCAGGAGCAGTGAGATAAGTTTCTTCAGTGAAAACGATGTGTCTAACACAGACACCAAGAATTGAGAACATGGAGAAGAGTTCAAACATCGTTTTTTTTCTTTCTTCTTTTCAAATTTTGTTGTTTTCAAAATATTCTAGGGCAAACGAGAGGAAACTACTTGCAATTAAGCACCGTGTGTTATGTTATGTAATGAACACACCGAAGAGGATAATATAGCTGGTAACAGATGTTTTTCGCTTTGTGATTTCATCGAGACTAAACGTTCAATATTTCATATATTGGAGTATTTGAATATTTATTACAGAAGATTTTTACGAATCTTCATTATCTTTGATATGTCATTATAAAGCGAGACATAAAAGCTAATGCAATCAATAATTTGAATTTTGTAATATATATATATATATATATAATATATATATATATTTGCGATTTTTAAATATCTTCCAATTTTCAGAAACAATTTCATGTTTTTCCTTTTCTATGACGACAGTTGTATTCTGTCTTTTGTATATAACGTAACGCATAATATACTTGGAAAAAGTTTCTTCGAATCGCCGCCGCATTAAAATTTTAAATTCTGAATTTACTTGATAATCGAACTTCCACGAACAGATGAAGAGAAGAGAAATCTAAGAAAGAAAGGAAATCCATCGTCGCTCTCGTTGAACTCAAAATTTTTCCATCCTTCTTATCAAGAAAAAAAAAAAAAAAAGAAGAAGAAGAAGCACGGAATTAACAAATAAATTCTCTGTCTCGATTGTGATTCGAACGATACGTGTGTGTCGTCTATCCAAGCGCGCCAGCTAAAATTAAATTCTAAACATAACTAAAAGCGCATTTTCCACTGTCGCCGTTTGCTTCGTTCGAGGAGAGTAACGAAGCCACTCTTTTGTTCGAGTGATATCGATATGACGGCGCTGCGACATTGTAATCATTATAATTAAACGCATACCGAAATCATCGTTGCCCAAGGCTTGCTGAGAATTTTTCTTAAATAGGCCACACCCCGTGCAGACTTGGCAATTGTCGGATGTGAAATTCATTTTGGAGTTACTTTTGGAGTTTGGAATGTTTTATAAAAATAATTTGCAATTTCACAAAACGTTCGTTCTCAAATGCACGCCTTTTAGAATCCTAGAGTGGTACAGAAAAAGTAGTACACTCAGTGAGCCAAAAGTTCCTATTCTCTCTTTTTTTTTTTTTTTAAGTATAAGAAGAAACTAATTTTAAATTAAACTCAAGTTCGAACACGAGCTCTTCATTATGCCTCAAAAATTATTCCTTTCGAACATTGAATCGCAGATTACTTCAGGATTTATTTCAATATAAAGTGATTTCCAGCCCACTCTGTACAAGTTCTTTTTTTCTTGGACATTTATATATTACGTTATATTTTTATATTGTATTTTATATTATATTATATTTTTTTATATATTATATTATATTTTTCTTGAATTTATATATTATATTATGTATTCTAATTCGTGTAGTTTGGTACTTTGTCAAATTTCTTTTCCACGCTTTTGTAAAATTCCACTATATATTATTATATTATATTATATTATATTATATTGTATCATATTATGTTATATTATATTATATCCTGACTCAGTACTTATTGAAAAATATATTGTGTATAGTTCGTAAAGCTAAGAAAAACTTCTATTCGTCAGATATTTATTAAACCGGGGATCTCAGAGACTCTCGAGACACATCTGTCGTGGTTTCTGCTGGAAGAAGCTAGAACGTTGCACACGGCCCTGAATGTCGTCGCATTAATCAGTGCCGCTGCTTAATTCTTCAATTTAAAGCCTCATTATATCACGAAAGCTGCTTGAACGAGTGACACGACGCGAATGAAACTTTTTAACAGCCGCGAGAAAGTTTCAACGCTGCTCGAGGATACAAATTATCCGAAAAGACAGGATGATCTTGGCAAATTGAGAACACAACGACAATAATTATTGTTCAACAAGCGATTAATCGTTTAACGAAAATTTAAAAATTGAGTTATCTCTTAAGCTTAAAAATTTAATCTTCATTAATTGTTGGAGTCGCAAGTTCATAGTGAAGTGTTAGAGAGTCATCAGGTGAATCGAGGAAGGAACCTCTTTAGTATTTTGGAAAATAAACAAGCACGAAGTCAGAATAACAATTTAAAGGGGGATTTAGCAAGCGACAAAGAAGTGATACTAATTGGTGGAGGAATTGACAAGCTCGTTATATCTCAACTGCAGTATCTACTGTCTGAACAGTCACGAATTTTCCAGAAATACTTCATAATAATAATAATAATAATAATCCTGATAATAAACATAGTAAATAAAAATAAAAATAAATATATTTATTCGTCAAATAATTTTAACGTTTAAATTTAAATTTATTACTTTATAATGAATATTTATTAAGTAAAATTTTAAATTTATAAAAATTTATAGATAAAAGATAAATAAAATTTTATTAAACTTTTATAAAATAAAAATTTATTAAATTTCATGTAAAAAATTTAATTTTAATACAATATAAATATAATTAAATATAATATAAATCTAAATGATAATGTTCACTTGAAACAGAATCGTCTCAATGTGCTATCTATCCGTATCGATGACTATCAATTTCTGACACGAACAATCGAGAATGGAAATTTTCATTTTCTCGCCGTGAGGTTCAATCACACGTTGTTGGACTTAGCCTCGGATAACTTAGGAGACACATTTCCCCTATTGTTCGAACGTCAATAAATTGAAACGAGAAAAACGAGAAGCTTATTCACGACAGGATGCATTCCTAACTACCACGTCGACTTGCTCAAAATGCGTCACGTTAAACTGGAAAACAATGAAGCCTGCAAACGTAGTATTCACAGCGTGATTCGATCGCGTCACTTAACGAGAAACACGTTCACTTGAATGAAAAAAAAAAAAAGAGAGTATTCCATCAGTTCCCGATTATTTAATTTATAACTAAGGGACTCGCGTCTTACGTTAGGCGTGTTTTATGCTCAAAACTAGGGATGCTACTTCTAAAATATCAACGCACCACTGGAGCTTTCATCAAACGAAATTCGACTTGAGACTTTGTCTGCAATGTCACACGGATATTGAACGAGTTAAATGTAACAGTCGAAATTATACAGCTCACATAGGGTGGGCCAAAAGTTTCTTCCTTCATTCTTCCCATAATAGGAATTAAGCCCAATTCCTATAATTCACATTCGGGAAAATCCATAAAAATCCCCAATAACTATATAATAATTAATAAACACAGTAAATAAAATATCCGTCTATTTAATTCTAGAGAGTCTGCCTTAAATACACAATAATTTGGAATTTTGATTTAATTTGATTTGGAATTTTGTATCACTTCCTTCCAACGTATTTGAAATTGATATGCATACATTTCTATTTCTACATCGTATGCAATTTGGAAAGGGTACAACATCGTATGGAAAATCTCGGACTATTTGCCAAAAGGAAATGTTTTACCTTTATGAATGAGAGTATAGATAGCCGGTGTTATTTTAGAACTGTTGTCACCTATTAATGAGCGTTTAATTCAAGAATTAGTCATGAGACTTGCTCATGAGACGTTGATCAATTTGAAATATCTTGTTATCTCGGGAACGAGATCTCAAATTTCGCATAATTGTACAACAATTAATTGCCGAGGAGTATTTTTCAATAATTTAAGAACAACTTGTTCCGCAATATCACGTCATTCTGTTTCTAGCATGTCAAGCAATTTATTTCTGATGACTTCTTCAGATTTATACACCTATTGAGATATGGTTGATTCAACAACATTAACAAACAGAGACATTAATCAATATGATTAATTATTGCGAATAATATCAGAAATCACGCGACGAGACTGAACGAAAATAAATATCGATTAGTTTGGAGTACACGAATGATCAAACTAAGCGAAGATCGTCGAGAATTTGAGGTGGTATCGCGGTTTCTCTATCTTATAATAAAACCACGACCTCGACCATGTTCCAAAAGTGGAATTCCGAACTCAAGTTGCGCTAGTCTCCGTTCGATTCAAATATTCTTCCTATTTAAACACCTTGCGTGTTACGTGCCATTCCATAGCGTGCCTTCAAGTTTCGGAGAACCCCCTCCCCCCCAGAGGAGAAATCTGAGAAGGATGTTCGAGGACATAGCTACGTGTAATACGTGCCTATTCTCACGTTGCAGCTTCACCTTGAGACAAAGGAAAAAGAATCGCCCTTTTGTGAGTCGTGAGAGATTTATCCGAAAGTTCTTCGACCATATTATGAACACGTTTAAAAGGAGGAGAGGTCTCGTGCACTTTTTTTTTTTTTCGAAACTAGGTTAATCCTTTCGGTCTCAATACGGAACACGGTACACTTCTATCCCAGAGAAAGAGTATAAAGCTTACTAAAGATTTAATAAATATGAAGTTCCTTCTTATTGAGATCTAACAAAATGGTAAATATTAAAAAAACGGACATAATCCCATTAGTTGTGTATAGAGTGAGCTAAAAATCTCACTTCTTGATAAAATAAATTCGTAATTCTTTTTGGAGTAATATAAATATATAAATATAAATATATAAATATATAATAGTAATAAATATATATAATATAAATAGTAATATAAATATATAAATATAATTGGTATTATATTACAAAAATTTATAATTTTAAATTAAATTAAAAATTTCATAATTGTAAAAAATTATATTGCAATTTTAAAATTATAAATATAATTTATATCGCGTTACAAAAATTTAAAGTATTTTAAGTATTCAATTTCACTTTCATGTTCTCTCTGGCTTAGAGATTAAACCAAATTGAAAATTCCAAGATCATGCAATGCAAAACTTTTATAGCTCCCAACTAATTAGGAATTAAGTAGAGAATAAGTTTTATAATGAATAGTACACTTTAGATATTTTTATAGATCACTTTGTACAATTATTGAATTCTTAAATTTATCGT
Organism: Tetragonisca angustula; assembly: GCA_036937485.2. Classification (NCBI taxonomy): domain Eukaryota; kingdom Metazoa; phylum Arthropoda; class Insecta; order Hymenoptera; family Apidae; genus Tetragonisca; species Tetragonisca angustula. Next base: position 671,162 of record JAWNGG020000108.1, on the reverse strand, counting down.
ATAAAATTATTATATTAATTATTATAATTATATCGCCAATGATTATAATTTAATTGTAATTGATTGGTCCGACTTGTGTGCATTTTTCGAAAGCTTTAAATGATAAAGATCTAATAAGATCAAGCGATCGTACGGATCTCAACGAAGTAATTTTTGGAACGATGCTCGAACGATGGAAAGTTTAGGTGAAACATGGAACACTCGAGCTGAGATAAAGGAACTGGCCACCAGGCGCACGAAGCGATTGCGAAATGTCTGTGTTTTGCAATCTGTTTGGCGTTTCCATCATGCATTTAAAAAAAATATCGACTGGTGGTCCGATGGAATTTGTTTTCAACTTGCTATCGCAGACCTCTAGATAGAGAGCAGGTATTAATCTACTACATTCGTATGTTTGAAAAAAAAGAAACGAAAACAGAGCACGAGCAGAGATAAATAATTGTTATCATTGGACTGTGAATTTTTATACATTTACAAGCACACGATATATAAAAAAAAAAAAAAAAAAAAAAAAATACGTAAAACGTCGAAAGTACAGTTGTTGGATAAAACAATTTTCCATGATGCTTTTGTTTGTTTTCAAAAATATGGATTTCCATAAAAATCACAGACGATCAATTTAATTTTGATCGAACTACGAATTAAATATGGTATGCGATTTCTCTTTATTGACACTTGCAGAGGTGCTATAAGCTCTTTTTAACGCCTCTGGCGCTAACATCTGCATTGCAGTGAGAAGTTACGTAAACTATAGGATACGAAACCCGGAAGGAAGAAATTCTCCGTAATTTGCATGAAAATTAGTGCAGAGACGCACTCGGCACGCGGAATTGTACGCTCTGATAATTGTTCGTCCTTCTGAATCATTTTACAGGAATTACACGATAGGAATTACACGGCAGATACGAGCGCGCATTATTCTCACATTAGACAGATAGAAGAGAGAATTCCTCCCTCAGGAATAATCAAGAACTTCGTCAATAAATTTAATCTATCTCGACGGCAATGAAAATAATTAAATAATAATAATATTCCATCTTTGTACAAAATAATTGAATGATATTCCATCTTTGTACAAAATAACTAACTGATATTTCATCTTTGTACAAAATGACTAAATAATATTCCATCTTTGTACAAAATGACTAAATAATATTCCATCTTTGTACAAAATAATTAAATAATATTCCATCTTTCTACAAAATAATTGAATAATATTCCATCTTTCTACAAAATAATTGAATAATATTCCATCTTTGTACAAAATGACTAAATAATATTCTATCTTTGTACAAAATAACTAAATAATGTTCCATCTTTGTACAAAATAATTAAATAATATTCCATCTTTCTACAAAATAATTGAATAATATTCCATCTTTGTACAAAATAACTAACTGATATTCCATCTTTGTACAAAATGACTAAATAATATTCCATCTTTGTACAAGATAACTAAATAATATTCCATATTTGTACGAGATAACTAAATAATATTCCATATTTGTACAAAATAACTAAATAATATTCCATCTTTCTACAAAATAATTGAATAATATTCCATCTTTGTACAAAATAACTAACTGATATTCCATCTTTCTACAAAATAATTGAATAATATTCCATCTTTGTACAAAATAACTAAATAATATTCCATCTTTGTACAAAATCAAATAATCGTCATTTAAAGATGATGTAATTACGGATGAATGATTCGCAATCGTGACGGATGATTCGCAAAAAGAATGAAATGAACAAAAAAAAGAAAAAAATTACCTGTGACCTAATTCACGCTTATCTGTTCGTAGGCCGTGGCCACCCTCATTGTAGCTGTCCAGGTCTTGTTCGCTACGATCATTCCTGATCATTCCTACTACACCGTGATTTAGGGGGTTGCCAAGCATCGATCGATAAAAGGACTCCTCGTAAAAGACGTTCGACTCATCCGGGAATCGGACTTTGTACCCTGCTCCAGAACACATTCGAATGCTGGTTACTGGCCGAAGAGGCTTTGTCGCGCGTTTTGCGTGAAAAATATAAGGAAAGAAAAAAGAAAAAAAGAAAGCACGCGATTTTCCCCTCCGTTCGACTCGACTCCCTTCCGTTTCAAAGGAAAGCAAGGAAAACGATTCGATGGGGGAGAGGACTTGGAAATTTCACGGCGTCTAATTTTAGCCAATTTGAACACTCGTTTTCGTCCCGTACGGCGTATTAATAGCCGTATTGTGCTTTATCGTGTTTCGGTACGTTGCACCGTGCACGCGGTGATAAGAGGAACGCGAAGTAGAAAAGAATGGATGAAGAATTACCAGTTCTGCCTGGCGTTGCGACCGGCACGTTCACATTTTCACAGCTCATAACGGATCGATTGAAACTGAACTGTCGGGTGATCGATCACGGAACGTTTCAAAAAGAGAAAGACAGATAAACAGAGAGAGAGAGAGAGAGAGAGAGAGAGAGGGAGGGAGGGAGGGAGAGAGGGAGGGAAATAGAAAACGAGATCAAGAGTTATTTACGTAGCTCGTTAACTGACCAGCGCGAATGACAACGACGTAATGAGTTCAATGAAAATTCTCAAGTCGTGTTAGAGACGGCCGGTGAATATAACACGAAAATGTGGCGGGTATGGCAACACCGATAAGAAGGCTGCAGGGGTCATTCGCGTGACGACGATAGGCCAGAAGGAAAAGTACACGAGCCGAGTCTACTGATATAATCAAGAATCGATTGAGCTGGAATATCACGTACACCCGTTTCATGAAAAAATATCCGGAGAATTTGGACTTTGTTCGATTTCCTGGTTTGGAAGGATGATAACAACGTTGACTGAGGATTTTAATTATTAATTTTCGCTCGTTGTCGCGAAACTCGCTCTGTTTTGTAAATTGTACAGCGTAATCTACAACACGTTGCATGTTAAGTCGTTCAAGGCTAATAAAGCTGTACGCGGATTCTGATAACAGACAGCGATGCATGTTTTCAGAAAGATAAGTCGAGAAAATTGTGGAGCTTCCATTTTACGTATATAAAGAACAGAAATAACAGGGTAAGTGATTAGAAATTGATTAGAATGATGACCTGCCGCCGATATAATAAAACGAAAAGAAAGGTAAATTTAATTTCGAATGTTTCTATAATAATGCTCGAGTTTGAAATTGACATAGTCGGAGGCGATTTAAAGAAGTGTCATAATTTCTCATTGATGAAAAACACGAGTCTTCGTGATAGAATAGGAAATATTGCCATTATCAGTGAAGATGTTTTAACAGTCTGCGTTATCTGAGCCCCGATGATACCATAGTTCAGAAGGAAGTATAGAAAAACATCGTACGCCCGAATAATTCTGAAATATCGTCTCAATATCAGGAAACAACGACGACTGAATGGAAATGTAGGAAATTTGTTTCCACAAGACCTCTTAAAGATTGAAATACCTACATCAAGTTATTTTCGCGTAGCATGAGCTGCGTAGGCTGTTGGCGCGGCCTTGAGGATCACTGAATACCGTAAAATCCTGTGCTTTGGGATGACTCGTCGAAGATAATAATAAGCAGACTGTGGATGTTCATGCAAATTCATGTCTTTACGAATACAGAATATTAGAAACAGCGGGACCTCGTGGGACCAACGTTTATTTCATTCGCCAAGTAAATGTAACTTGATCTGGAATGTTCTATGCTCATTTTCACATGTCTTGCGTGTATTTTTGAATTTCCCATGAAGAATAAACAAGAAGAGCACAAGATGTTGAATTCAGCTTAAGTTTCTATTCTGGGCTTAAGTTTCTTAAGTTATGGGCAGGTTTAAGTTTCTTTTCAACAAACAACAAATAAAATATATACTAAAATAAGTAAATATATCCATTGGAATATACACAGTAATTACAAAATGAAGATCATCTTCTTTTACTATAGTACAAATATTGTACTACACTCCTTTGTACAAATATTTTATTATCCGAACATTGTATCATTAGAATATTTGTAATGCAACATTCGGATATTAATGTGTTTAAAGAAAACAGTGGTTTGAATGACAGAGGCTCTGCTGCATTAAGAATTAAATTTCAATATAAAATTGATTGTTTATCATTGAATGTTTTTTAAACGACACTGGCTCTGTATTATCAATTTCTTAGTCAAGCTACATTTTAAAATTTCAAAATTTTGCATACGGTTAATGAGAAATTAATCACTAACCTTTGACTAGCTTGTCGGTACCACTTTTTATTTCCGCTATCATTTTCATGTTGAGGTGTAGTGGGAACGTGATCCCCATGTGAATTACAATTCTCCAATTCCATGATTAACTAGAAAAATAGAAAAAAAAGGGATTTGTCAACTTATCAATAAAATCAATAATCCTTTACGACGATCAATTTTTACCTATATAATTTCATTTTTTAAAATATCCATCACTGGGTTCTTACATCACTGTGTATTATTAAACAATAAAAATTATTTCTTTTTTTTTTTAATCAAAATTCATTTCAATCGTTTTTAAACAGCAATAAAAATTCGACTGTCAATCGCCAGCATTTGTATATACAATGCAAAACATACATTACGCAGCAAAACTTGCAAGAATTATAATGTAATAATTCTTGTAACAATAATTATATATTATCTTGAAACAATATATACTTAACAATTACAATTAGTTTCAGATATATCAAATTGTCATTTATTAAATTGCTTTTTCTCAGACAAACAATTTCGTACAAGCTGTTTAAAAAAAAAAAAAAAAAAATAATGAAAAGTTACACAGCCATTGAGATATCAAGTAGTTCTCCGATCGAAGTATTCGTTATCGAAGGAACAAAGAGAACATACCTAACACGCTTGAAATTTTCAACGATGTGCTCAACGTTTCATACAAATACAGACGCCGGATAATTCAAAAATATTGTTATTACTTAGCTGGAATACAGACACAACTTGTCATTTGAATACTAATTCGACACTATCACCACAATGCGAACCTCACCGCACGCTAAGAACCGCTCGTTGAGTAAGGTTAACCTGCAGGCAGGTGTGCCAATGCAGAAAATCGAACTGTTCCTATGAATTTTCGGCCATTCGTATGTTCATGATTGGATTACGTATGTGTATTCACACGTACGTTTACGAGAAATTTCAATGTGCAAAAAGGTAATAAACATCTCGAAGCATAGTACTCGTTATAATCAAATATTCAAGCAAATTCATATTTCATGAATTACAGACTCCACGAAGAAATTTGGTTCATCCAGTTAAATGTTATAACTAGCCTGCGAATATTTATGCGTTTATGCGAAACATGCAAAGAATACTTAAGTACTCATTGTACTTGCAATAATAGTGGACAAAGGGAATTTCTGTTTAGGTTCTGTACCTTCAATTCATGGCATTCATAGAAATATGAATTTACATAAACACATCTGCAATATATACTCGTAATACACGCATCTAATCTTTATTTAAATTGCAAATTGCAAACGAATGAAATATATTTACAATAAGATAATTTCTTCTTTATGTGTATTGTGAAGATAACTCGTGAAGATACGATTTTACGCTACAACAATTTAAGTTACGCTAAATGCGCAGATGGATATTCAAGGATAGTTGAAATGAAAATAGCTAATAAGTTTTTAGTATTTCATTAAATCGGTTAATAATGAAAATCTTTGTTAAGTTATGTACAGAAATGAAAGAAGGTGATTACATAATATGTATTCACGAGAACAGCTGTATATATGTAACGGTTAATGGCGCTAAGTCGAGAGATTTGAATATTGATAACTAAAGCTACGACAAATTAATTACAATTTACAATTTGGCAAGGAAATCGCAAGAGATGACAAAGTCACAGCGAAGTCACATAAAATTTAAAAACGTAAATGTAAAATATAAATGTCGAACAAAGAGGAGTTGAATTCAATAAAGTGATTTTTCCGCAGATACTTTAATACTATTTTTACACTTACAAATTACAGCAGGCTATTTTCATTTTACGCGGACTATATACGCACAAAGTATTGCGATTGCTAAGTAGAGAGAAAAGAACGAACGTGATAATTCTAAAAAAAAAAAAAAAAAAAGAAAAAAAAAAAAGAAACCTGAAACACTATACACGTACAGACGTTCAAAGCTACACATTATAAAAAAGGTTGACGTAAAG
>JAWNGG020000108.1:0-62500 GCA_036937485.2 Tetragonisca angustula | reverse complement strand
TGTATCTCACTGTACCACTCACCCTCTTCCTCGCGTCCTTCTTGATTATAATATTCGTGTCTAGCCTTCACTTTCGCCTGTCAGACCTTTGCACCACGCGTGATCACTGTTTATTCAACGATCACGGCTCGACTTGCTGTCACGGTATTGGTATAGAAAAGAGATGCAGGTGCTGCCTCGAGGTCGTTATAGAGCGATTTCATCGATGGTTGTTCGATCGATAGAATCGCTGTGAACCGCGGTTCATCGGGTGTCGCGTTCTCGAAGCGATTGTTCGAATTAATTCAATCGTTGGCCTTGGGTTCATCGAGCATTGGTGGTTTGTAAGCAATCGTTGAATCGAATTCTTTCGAATTGATTCTTTTTGACACTGTGTTTAGAGTAGAGTCGGCGGTGTAAGTAAAGCGATCGTTTTGAATTGACTCTTTCTTCTTTGGTCTGCGAGCACGTAGACAATTTTCACAGCAACAGGATTGTCAGTAGATTTTCATTCGTTTCGGAATTAAACGGAGTTTATATTTTTGTGCGTTTGAAAATACCTAATTCGTTAGCGACTAGGATTCAATCGCAAAATGAAATTTTTACACACGACCGCGAGTTTTTACAATTTTATCTGAAAGAGAAGAACATTGTTTTTTGTCGAAAAGGAAACGTATTCAGGGGTGAGATTAAATTGATTACTGTATTTTCTTTTTTTAACAAAATTTTTTTAACAACAGTAATAGTAAAATATTGACAATTTTTCATTTAAATTAATCGTGGTGGAAAACTGACTGCGTGAGAATAATTTATAGTTACCAGATACAACGATGCGGTGGTGGAATTTCTTTTTTGAAAAAAACGAAATATTCTGTACAAACGGTACATATTTTTCTTTCTGTGTGCCATACATACAAAACACTCGATAAGATGTTATTAACGTATTAAAAATCCACACGTGTCTTTCGTTTCAAACTGATACAATTTCCTAAATTTTTAATAAAAACGAAAGCAAGAGAAAGATTTCTCAATAAACAAAGAGAAAAATAAAATTTCCTTTAATGAAAAAAGGGAAGAAGAAATTTTTAGTAGAAAGGAGGAAAGGAGAAAGGTAATAGTCAAATTTGTCTCGCGAAAATTGCTCCACGAAACTTTCGAAGCAAAGATCCGCAAACCACGATGGGAATCGTGTCGGTTGAGTTACGTCGCGTGTTTCTCGCCTAATGTCGACTTCTCAAGACGTTGTTGGAGAGTAGACACGGTGTTCTTATACCACGGCACGCGTTGTTCTCCCCTTTGCCCATCGTTTCTCGCGCATTCCACGAAATTTAATATCCGAGAAAGCTTCCGCGAGAACCTGGCTTTTCGCCGTGTTTCCGCAACATCGTCGCCAAGGATTCACTTTCCCCCCCCGATTAAATATATTTAATACGGATCGGACTGTGCTGGGATTTTTGAATCGATCAGCTAGAATTCGTCGTATATCTCCGCGTTTCGAGATTTCATTGGTTGTGATTGCCATTTACACGCAGTGTAATCCTTGAAATCATGGCATACATTATATTATGGAATGATATTTTTTTACAATGAAGTCAATGATTTGGTCGTGATAACTGTAAGTGCTTGAACTTCTCTAAATTTTCTACAATTTTTCTACAATTAAATAAAATTAAACGTAAATAATGAATATATTGTATATAATATAATATATCGAAATATTTATAAGTATATTAAACGTAATGTAATATATTAAAATATTTATAAATATATTAAACGTAATATAAAATATTGAAATATTTATAAATATATTAAATATAATATAACATACTAAAATATTTATAAATATATTAAATATAATATACTAAAATATTTATAAATATATTAAACGTAATATAAAATATTGAAATATTTATAAATATATTAAATGTAATATAATATATTGAAATATTTATAAATGTATTAAATACAATGTAACATACTAAATATAAATAATAAATTAAATAAAATTTGTACAAATTTTGAATTTCGTAGAAGCCCCCTTTATAAAGACATAAAAATATATCGAGTAAATTTTGTACTGCTGGAAATTGAAACTTGACAGCATAAATTTCAACGCGAGGGAATGTGTAACGTGTCTTTTGCACGACAAAAACAATGTTCCCCCTTAAAAATTTGTACCCTCAGAACTCTCGGTCTGTTAACCTTGCGAAATTTCGTCAAATTTTCGACCCCTGAAAATGTCCACCGACGTGACAGAGAGAATCTCGATGTCGAGCAAGGAGAAACACAGTCGTTGGCCGCTTCGAGCACGGTGGTCAACTGTGTGACCGTTCTAATCCCAGCCAAGCATAGGCAAATAAGACAGATCGTGTTGTGTAGGCCAGGGGGCCAGCCACTTAGCTCTGACAATGAGCCAAATAAAGACGGGCCCCACGACCCACGCCAGCAGGTTCCATCAACGAGGATTTCGAGGGCGAAACGCGACGTCCCCGACGATTTTCATGCACCGCGGGGCGCAAATGCTCGATCCCGAATAAGACGAGCCACCGAAGATAGTTATCACGTAAAGCGATAGCTGGCCAGGGTATCGTGGCTTTCGATAGAAATCGACGAATTTTTCACGCGGGCTGACTCTCGCGTGACTCACATCCAAATCTGTCGATCTTCCATTCGAACGATTCGATTTCACTACTCTTTTATTCTCGATAGGTAGCTTTCATACAGTTCTCTTTTTCCTTTTTTTGATCAAATTTCTATCTCCTTTGTTTCTACTTTTTTTTTTTGGTATTGGGTGGACGATGTTCGAATAATGAAATTTATGCTACTTGTCAGATTTTTGTGTTGTTTCTGTTTTTTTTTTCTTTTTTATTCTTATTGGTGGATGATGTTGAATAAATTGAATTTATTCAATGGAAAGAACTTGATGAAATTTCGTTGGACACGGAGTGAGATTTTTGTGGGAGGAGTAATAAATCTTTGTTAGTTACACAATATACATTCCTTGAGGACTCGAATTGATGAATTTTAGCAACCTGTGTCGAAAAGGAACATCTTTTATTTTGTTATTGTTCTGTACGAACGTTCAGAAATTTGTTACCAAGTACTATTTGTCGAAAATAAATTTTCCACTTTCTCTCGTATATGATTATCCACGTGATAAATCTGAAGAATGCTGCTTCGAATTCTCATTCGTTCTTCCTTTCAATCTGTTCAGCATTGTTCAATCACGTTTCCAAAACTGTATTGCGGATTGTACAAATTGAAAATTTTATCTGACAATACTCGCACAGCAGAATCGAAAAGTAAATACAGTTAATACACTATTTAATAATATATACATATATGTAAATTATTTAATAATAATATATACATAATAAATTATTTAATAATAATAGTAAATAGTAATAGTATAGAGTAAGATAATTATTTAATAGTATAATTATATAATAGCAATAGTATATAGCAATAGTATAGAGTGAGATAATTATTCAATAATATGTATAAACTAAATTATTTAATAACAGAGTTAAAGATTATTCTACTCGATAGTCAGACAATCTCCAGAAACCCTCGAGTTCCGAGTTCATTTCGAAGGCGAACTTCAAGACTGTCGAAAAGCTCGAGGTGTCACGCTTCGAAAAGCAAGTTTCGTGATTTTCGATTTTCAGTGTGTCGACGTATACGACGGCACGATCGCGAAGTGTGATCCTGAAATCCCATGGCCGTTTGCGCGGAGCGCGGGCTTTTCAGAGCTATAAGCTCTGAAATTGCCACTGCCGGCTCATTATATTCACGTCAGCGGCTAGAACCGCATCACGCGTGCTCGAGAACGAGAACCACCCCAGCTACCTAGGCTACCTTCTCTCCTCTCTCTCTCTCTCTCTCTCCAACCTTTCTTCCTTTCCCCTCCCCTTCGTTTCTCTTTTTATTTCCATGTCTGGCCCGAGTGGCCGCTTCGTTCGTTTTCTGCGACCGGTTCCCCTCTGGCCTCGAATAAATTGATTTCTCTCTAAAACTCTCTCTCTCTCTCTCTCTGAACTGAACTCTCGGATGAGTGGACGATCTTATTACCCGTTTATCCGGAATTAGATCGTACGATTACGGATTAAGGCCGCGAGGGCAAGCTGTTGTATTTAAATAGCCCGTGAATGGTGGAGACGTTTGTTCTCTTCATTTTTCGGCCTCGATTATCGGCGTTTCGATTGTTCGAGAATTGGGGAGGGGACGATAGCGTTTGCAATTGTTTTTTATTCTCCCTCGTTTCAAGGTTATCTCGTTACGTGCGTACGCACGTTTCAGGTTTTACTCGGCTGTAGTTTGAAAATCTAAACCTAAATCCCCTTCAAAGTGATTCGATACAGAGAGGAATGAATTCCTTTACGATTTCTTCTAACGTTTCTCCAAATTCACAATTATCATAACGTATCAATTGTCAAATTTCATCCGACTATGAGAGAAATTGCATTGTCTTTCATCAGCTGCAGTTTCAGTTTCGATAGTTTTGAGGTTTTCTTCAACCGTTCTGTAAATTCGTGAACGCGGGCACGATAACAGTAATCGATTCAGTGCTGCAGCTGTGTCTATTTAGGTTAGACCAAAGTCTTTATAGTAACGTAGAAGGCTTTTAACATGATTTAAACAGATTACGTAGAAAGCACGTCCGCCTCGTGTTAATGCAATTACTACGTAATGAAATTTCCTTGGAAATAGTTATTCGGGCAAATGTATCTACCACTTTGAAGACATTACGCTTAATCATGTCTACACTCTCTTGTTAGACACGCGTCTTTAAGTTCCTAGCATAAAAACAAACACGATAGTGTTCTTCTTAACCTCTTGCGTCGGAGTGACGCATGTCGAGAACCTTTTTTGTCCCAAATTGCAACATTTCCTCAGCATTTTTAATTGTGTTGTATATTCAATTTTATCATTAATGTTTAATTCATATTATACATTTTAATTATATTTAATTACATTTTATATATTTAATTTTATCACCAATATTTAATTTATGTTATATACTTTAATTATATTTAATTATATAATATATTTATATTATATGTTTTAATTATATTTAATTATATTATATATTTTAATTATATTTAATTATATCATATATTTAGTTTATATTATATATTTTAATTATATTTAATTATATCATATATTTAATTTATATTATATATTTTAATTATATTTAATTATATTATATATTTAATTTATATTTAATTATATTACATATTTAATTCATATTTAATTATATTTATATTATATATTTTAATTATATTTAATTATATATATATTATGTATTTTAATTATATTTAATTATATCTACATTATATATTTTAATTATATTTAATTATATTATATATTTAATTTATATTTAATTATATTACATATTTAATTCATATTTAATTATATTTATATTATATATTTTAATTATATTTAATTATATATATATATATATATATTATGTATTTTAATTATATTTAATTATATCTACATTATATATTTTAATTATATTTAATTATATCTATATTATATATTTAATTATATTTAAGTATGCTGAGTGTAATTCAAGGCAAAACAAAAATGATAAGTTTGTTACTTATTAATCATTTCTATCCAGCGATATACCGGCGAGTTCAAAAAAAGGAAATGAAAGCGACGAATTTTACTGTATGACGGTTCGGTCGCTCGTTATGGTCCGCAATCGATTGCCAGCGGAGTTGGGTTAACATGCCACGCACGGGGATAACTTTTTCCTCCCGAAATTGCAGTATTTCCTCAGTTTTGAGTACATGTTGAAGTATAACCCGGACGAGTAATAAATTCATTGCTTCTCAATCATTTCTATCCAGCGGCATACCGAATAAATATACGAAAAGGGGACCGCTGCTACTGCGTGACGGGCTCGGTCACTCGTTATGGTCCGCGCGTGGTCGAAACGATCTTTCGAAAAATCTGGAGAATTCGAACGTGAAGAGAGACACATTCTGCCGGCGAAATGCTTACGCGTGGCAAACGAAACAGCATTCCGCTATCAAGGATATTACCCACTGTCCCTTCTAATTAATTAAGACATTAACTCCCGCGAACACGTGAGACCCGGGCTCTCTCGGCCCGCGTAATTAAAAAGCACGCGACGCGGCGGAGGCAGAAAAAAAAGAAAGCAAGAGAGAGAGAGAGAGAGAGAGAGAGAGAGAGGGAGACAAGAAGTGGAAGGAAAAACGCGAAGCATCCGCGAAGCAGATTTGGTCGTTTGTCGCAACGGTGGTCCTATGGTGACTACTGGTGGCATAGGTGTGGTCGAGCGGTGGTCCTCCGGCTCGCCACCCTCGTTTCTCGTCGGCTCAGCTCATTTATAACGCTCACCTGGGAAACACAAAGGGACCTCTTTCATCCTCGCGCTTTAATGTTTTTCTCTGGCCGAGACGAGGCTCGCGTTCTCCTTCTTCCCTTTTTTCTTCTCCCTCTCTCTCTCTCTCTCTCTTCTTCTCGTTATTTCGTCGTCACTCCGGCCTATCCTCGCCCTCACTTCTTATTCTTCCCTTCGTCCTTTGATACGTCGATGTTTCCTCTGGGACACTGTTCCACCGATAGAGGAGATTCTCTCCCGTTCTTCGTTAAATTTCGTTTATTAAATTTCGTTGAAGCTTGTAGCTCGTCCGTGTACGCCAGAGTGGATTGAAACTTGGCCAGTCGCGAACGAAGTTTCCTATTTTTTTTTTCTTTTCCAGGAATTATCGTTCACGCTGCGAGTTTGCAACAAATTCTTTCGTTACTGTTGCGTCAGGTTAATTTGAGATTTGACCTATTATACTACTGTCAGAGTCGCAAGTTGTAGTCAGAAATAGACCACAGACGATAACCATTCATGTGTTCTGATACTTTTTATTAAATTTTATTCTCATACAACCTTACGACCTCTATATAGCACGCTGACATAGTCATAATCATACGTTACATAGTTAATCCGAATCGATATCCACGTACGATATCGCGTTGCACGGTTCCACTAATATTATTAGAGAAATTCTGCGAGTTTGAAATTACAATTAAAAGTAGATCATGGCTATAATCGCGTTAGGTTGCAGTCGCTAATGAATTCGTAAAAGTTATTCGAATGTTCTCGCGAGTTACTGTAGCGGGTACATGATAACAACAAATTGTTGGGGAATTTTACAACGTTAACGTCACGTTGTAGGCGAATATTAATTTTTGATTAACCTTAGTACTCATTTGGTCGGTATGCATTGTATGAAATACAATATTATTGCAATATTAATATTAATACTAATGAAATACATTTATTAATAATATTAATAATAATATTAATATTACCATATTAATATTAATAATAATATTAATGAAATACAATTATAACGTCAACACAGTATGTATTAATATTAATATCAACCAACGCAGATTACTGATATTGTCACATTTATATAAATTGTACAACTACGTTTATACGACTACACGACAATTTTACAATCAGAGATCGTGAAATTATAAAATTATCATACGATCGAAAATTAATCGTATCACTATGTACAACGTATTATGTGACAATATCGACGTAAAAAATCCCTGTTTCTGTATTCTGTTGATTCTAGCTACTAGCAGTTAGATCCCGACCTCGTAGAAAAGACACACGCGTCTGACATACATACAATTCGTTTAATACCATCAAGGATTGCCACGACGCAATGAAATGTGGAATCTCTCACCTTGAGAAAGAGAATTTGCGTACGTCTTCCTTTCGCTCTTCGTTCCTATTTCTCACTTCTCTCTCTTCTCTCTCTTTTTCTCTTTTTCGCGCTGTTTCTCGTTCTCTGGAGCGTGCGTCTGCTGGCTCGACTTTCGAGGGAGCCGTGAAATTAAGAGGAACGGAAGGGAATGGAGATTTACTTTTGCTCGCGGAGTAAGCTGCCTGTGCATGATAAATAATGAGAGGGCCCTCTTGGAAAAAGAAATAACCCGGCCGGGGAACTGGGTGGAGAGCGAGGGGGAGTGGAAGGCTGTAGTTGAGAGATATTCTCCCGGGGGGGATTTATTGGACGGGCCAGTCTCTCATTAAAACGCGTTTTCTAAAGCCCTCCGCCGGGGGAAATCGAGCTTTCACGCGGTAACACGGGCCCCACTCGATCGTCCTACCGATGTCAACCGTGTACAATGCGCGTATACACTCCCGCTCGAAAGTTACGTTTGCTCGAAAAGTCGGAGAAGCAAAAGGACGACGTTTCACACGAAACATGTAGGAGTTGCGACTTCGTTTCTGTCGTGTCTTTCGTGATTTATATAATAAAATTTATATATGACATAATTTATATTTATATAATATCTAATATAATTTATATGATATTTGTATAATATATATTATAATTTATATGATATTTATATAATATGTAACATAATTTAAATAATACTTACATAATATGTAATATAATTTATATAATATTTACATAATATGTAATATAATTTATATAATATTTGTATGCAGTAAAATTTATACAATAACTGCATAATATGTAATATAATTTATATAATATTTACATAGTGTGTAATACAATTTATATAATATTTACATAATATGCAATATAATTTATATAATATTTACATAGTGTGTAATATAATTTATATAATATTTACATAATATGCAATATAATTTATATAATATTTACATAGTATGTAATATAATTTATATAATATTTACATAATATGTAGTATAATTTATATAATATTTATATAATATATAATAAAATTTATACAATATTTACATACTATGTAATATAATTTATACAATATCTACATAATATGTAATATAATTTATATAATATTTATATAACATTTAATAAAATTTATACAATATTTACATAGTATGTAATATAATTTAAATAATACTTACATAATATGTAATATAATTTATACA
Source organism: Tetragonisca angustula (assembly GCA_036937485.2). NCBI lineage: Eukaryota > Metazoa > Arthropoda > Insecta > Hymenoptera > Apidae > Tetragonisca > Tetragonisca angustula. The sequence continues at coordinate 53,589 of JAWNGG020000108.1, read as the reverse complement.
ATATTTACATAGTATGTAATATAATTTATACAATATTTACATAGTATGTAATATAATTTATATAATATTTACATAATATGTAATATAATTTATATAATATTTGTATGCAGTAAAATTTATACAATAACTGCATAATATGTAATATAATTTATATAATATTTACATAGTGTGTAATACAATTTATATAATATTTACATAATATGCAATATAATTTATATAATATTTACATAGTGTGTAATATAATTTATATAATATTTACATAATATGCAATATAATTTATATAATATTTACATAGTATGTAATATAATTTATATAATATTTACATAATATGTAGTATAATTTATATAATATTTATATAATATATAATAAAATTTATACAATATTTACATACTATGTAATATAATTTATACAATATTTACATAATATGTAATATAATTTATATAATATTTATATAACATTTAATAAAATTTATACAATATTTACATAGTATGTAATAAAATTTATACAATATTTACATAGTATGTAATATAATTTATACAATATTTACATAGTACATAGTATTACAATATTTATATAACATGTAATATAATTTATACAATATTTACATAGTATGTAATATAATTTATATAATATTTAAATAATAAAATTTTCTGGTATTTTACATATATCGTGATATTTATAGTCAACAGTTTGATGGAAACGAAGCAGTTTCGGTTTTTATCGTTCGTTCGAAGCGCTTGAAAGTATTGTTTTCTTCCTGGCAGTCGCGTGTACCATCTGCGTGGGGTATTAAAACTTCTTTCGCTCATGGAGATAGTATGTTTCGTATGATAAATGAATTTTTTAGCGGCACGTAGAGATTAAAGGCTGGAACTGCAGTTTTAACGGATTATTCTGTTCTTTGTGATAAGAGCGTCGTCATGTTTGTTTTAGAATTGAAAAAAGACTATTGCAATTTCCGCCACGTCAGATTCAGGAATATACAAGCGAAAAATTATAGTAATTACAAGGTAGTAATAGCCTTTTAATTCAAGAGGTTAAGATCGATTTCAGATGACGAACTACTTGAAATGAAAAGTGCTATACTCTTGAAAATACAGCAATACTCAATTTACGTCAATTTACGTTTCCTACAAATTTTATTTTTACATATTAATATATTCTGCAGAAAAGGAAACTGTGTCAAAGACATTCTTCCATAATTTCTTTATATATTTATCTGTCAGTTTACTTTCAACTCGATTTAATTTTAATTAAAGAGAATGCCAATTAAAGGGAAAATAGATTTCTCACAGGTTCTATAGAGAATTTATGAATTCTCTATGCAAGGTGTACAAATTCAATGCAAATTGTTTTCGAAAAAGCACGCTTGAGACTGTATGTAAATAATTATGCATCCAGACGTTAATATCTAACAGGATATTCCTTTTCCTTTCTCTGTCGTTTGAGTTTATTTTCGAACAGGTCTCGTGTATGTATATTCGTGAACTCGACGTGCAACGATTACTGATTCCGTTTAACCGCGGCTACTATTGAATAGGTTTGCTAGTCAGTTCCAGTGAAAGCGTGGAAAAGCGAATGGTCATCCACAGTTAGTATATATTAATATGTTAAAGTCAGTACTTTTTTCTCAGAAGAATTCATCTTTCCCTTGTTTTAATTATCAAGTAAAATATTGAAATTGGCAAAATATTATTTGTTACATTTCCCTCTGTGATCTCCATATATTTAATAATAAGTGTGTGTGTGTGTGTGTGTGTGTGTGTGTGTGTGTGTAATAGCTGATGAAAGTATTTACACATAAATATTTTTATGTATGTTTCATGTATATATTTATACATTTTGTAGTTTCATTGACACTGCAATGAGATACGACTGTAATGATTGTGAAATGTTCAAAATCAATATTTAGACACAATATATATTTATTGGAAAATTAGTATACAACAAGAATAATCATTTTAATTATCAAGGTAATATTGCGTAACCATAAAAGTGGTTTTACTAATAATGCTTAAAGGTTATTGATGTAACATGTTATAGTTGTTTAAATACGTTCTGTTATTTCTGCAAAATATAATTTATAACATCTGTATATGTATCTTTTGGTTTTTTGGTTTGTTTTAAATTTGACCGACATAATCAGACGGTACAGCGATTGATCGCTTATGGTGGTGTTAATGAAATGTCCAAATATCTCACACAACGCACTACAACACACTTTTCTCACAAACGTTCGAATATTTTGGCGAACAACTACACTTGTATTAAATATAATATGGATAATATAATTAATATAATATAATACAATACAATAGAATATAGTATAATATGGTATAATACAACACTTGTATTAAATGTAATATGGATAATATAATTAATATAATATAATACAATATAATAGAACATAGTATAATATAGTATAATACAACACTTGTATTAAATATAATATGGATAATATAATTGATATAATATAATATAATACAATACAATATAATAGAATATAGTATAATATAATATAGTATAATACAACACTTGTATTAAATATAATATGGATAATATAATTGATATAATATAATATAATACAATACAATATAATAGAATATAATATAGTACAATACAGCACTTGTATTAAATATAATATGAATAATATAATTAATATAATTTAATATAATATAATACAATATAATACAATACAATATAATAGAACATAGTATAATATAGTATAGTATAATACAACACTTGTATTAAATATAATATGGATAATATAATTGATATAATACAATATACAATACAATATAATAGAATATAGTATAATATAATATAGTACAATACAGCACTTGTATTAAATATAATATGGATAATATAGTTAATTTATAATTTAATATAATATAATACAATATAATACAGTACAATATAATAGAGCATAGTATAATACAGTATAGTATAATACAACACTTGTATTAAATATGATATAAATAATATAATTAATATAATATAATATAATCTAACACAATACAATATAATAGAATATAGTATAATATAGTATAGTACAATACAGCACTTGTATTAAATATAATATAAATAATGTAATTAATATAATAGAATATAGTGTGATATAGTATAGTATAATACAACACTTGTATTAAATACAATATAGTGTAATGTAATATAATATAATATAATATAATACAATACAATAGAATAGAATATAGTATAGTATAATATAATGTAATATAATGTAGATTTAAATTCTTTTCAAATTTGACAATCGCGACGATCGATTATTAATACGTTTCAATACGCGCGACTTGTTCGCAGAAACACACCCGGCAAGCGTAGCCTTAGGGGAAAGCTTCGTTCTCATTAACGCGTCGCGTCGAACGCCAACAATTCGCCAACGTCCACCCCAGTCCCCCCCCCCCCCTCCCCATTTACACCTACCGTTGCATGATAAATCAGGGGAATTAGCAATAAATTTACAAGAGCTACCGTAACAGCCGCGTCGTCCGGCCGCGGCCCGTTATTTTTCGTACGAGCGTGGAACTTGGAATGCGTCTCGTCTCGTTCGAGCCATCTCTTCTTCTCTCTTCCTCCCCCCCCCCCCCACCCGGTACCCGATTAAGATGGATCCCTCGTACAACGTATGCAAAACGCATACGCTGTAAACTCCGACCGCGGCCAGCCGTCGTTCCCTCCATAGAAATTACGTAAATCCTCGCCCCGTCCTGCTGGCAGCACGATTCTATGGGCAGATAGAGCAAAAAAGCCGTGGAGGCGTCGCTGGTCCCTAGATCGTATCCGGGCACGGCAAAGGGAACGAACCGCGTTCGGTACACTCGCTGCTTACTTCTCGACACCTTCCTCTTCTTCGTCTCTTTTCTTCGCCTTCCGTTCAACCCGGCCTGCATATTTACCGTCGAAGTGGAAAGTGAACAGCATATTGAGTGGCGCTATCTGCCGAACGGTCGAACGGTTTCAATAGACGCGCGTAAGACGTCCGGCGCATCGCTTACGAGGGTACGAGCCACGGGTTTTAAAGGAAATTTTCTATTAGGAGTCGTGCGTACGAGGCCATAGGAGATTGTCGTAGGCGCGGCGACGAAGGGAACGAAAATTCGCGCCCGGCGTCCGCGCCGAATGCCAATGCGGATTTGTGATACAGGGTGTCCGTGAAGTAACCTTGCAATTTACTAATTGTTCGAACGTAATTTTTTACAAATTGTTCGCTATATAATATTGTTGTATACAGTATAATAGTGATAGTATTACTATAGTTATAGTATTACTATTATGTATAACATAATGCAGTATAACGTAATGATACATAAATAATTGAGTAAAATTATATAAATATAATAATATATATAATAATAATAATAGTATAATAGTAATATAGTATAATAATATACATAATAATAATAGTGTAATAGCAATATAGTATAATAATACATACAATAATAATAGTATAATAGTAAATATAATAATAATGGTGTAATAGTAATATAGTATAATAATATGTACAATAATAATAGTATAATAGTAATAATATATATAATAATAATGCTGTAATAGTAATATAGTATAATAATATATACACTAATAGTATAATAGTAATATAGTGTAATAATATATATAATAATGATAGTATAATAGTAATATAGTGTAATAATATGTATAATAATAATAGTATAATAGTAATATAGTTTATAGTAATATAGTATTGCTATATAATAGTAATTTTTACTAATTATTAGAATGCACAAACGCACACACATACACAAATACATAAATGCAAGTGTGAAGTGGTACAAATACATATTGCATGTACGTACATACATACGTATATATCACGAATAACAAAATACGTCACGCGCGATACTTGCAATTAAATTTCGAACTCTGGCGATTCCGTCGAGATTACGCGGGAACAAAGTTGAAAATTCCGATTCCTTGGCCCGACGAGTTTCAAACGAGATCAGATCAGAGTCTGCGCGAAACGTTCGGAACTTTGAACTGCTCCCCATTTCCCAAAAGATTCGTTCTTTCGCTTCTCCCAAATTTGATCCGTAAGTGAATAATCTACAGGGTGTCCATAAAGTCTCGTTACAATTTGAAAAATTTATTACAAAGGCAAATGAAGGGACATGTAAGTGGAAATTATCACAGAATGAGACGCATATATTTAAGTTTTCTCTGCCATATTTAATACACCTCTAAATGGGCGCCATTAGTTGCACGAAACACGTCAAGATGGTACTCGATTTCTTACACGATCGATGTTCTCCTCAGATGTTCTTGGTCGTCCACTCCTCCCTTTATCGAACACTGTCCCTGTCTCCATAAATTTCTTGTGCCATGCACGAATTGATGGACCTGACGGTGGATCTCTTTCGTACTTAGTTCTGAAGTTTCGCCGAGTCTGCAGATCCGATTTGGTTTCGAATAAACCACGATACACACTGTGCCTTCTCTCGAGGAGTAGCCATTTTGTAAGGGGTTCGTTTAACAGTATCTTACTCGTCAACAGGGTACGCGAAATGCAACGCGATAAAAACCTTGATAACCACTGAGTACATGGAACAAATCTGACGAAGATATCTCATCAATCGCCTTTGTAATAAATTTTTGATATTGTAAAGAGACTTTAAGGACACTCACATGGGGTTGTGTTGAAGATATCGTGTATCGAACAAAGATACGGGACATCACTGATCTAAAGCAGAGGATCACTGATGCCATTGTCCACCATTGATGAGAGTATGCCACAGCGAACGTGGCAAGAAATCGAGTACCGTCTTGACGTGCTTCGTGCAACCAATGGTGCAAAGAGAACTTAAATGTATACGTCTCATTTTGTAGTAATTTCCACTTATCTGTCTCTTCATTCGCCTTTCTGATAAATTTTTGAAATTGTAAAGAGACTTTATGGACACCCTGTATAATCCGCTGCATTAGGCGACGTGAATAATTAAAATCGTTCGTGGATCCCCCGGGTGACGTTCCAGTATGAATTTACTCGCTGAACGTGTGTACAATACATTTTGTTGCATATTGTCTCCGTTGCAACGTTCTTCTCAGTTTCAAGTATAATTTAAGTATAACCCAGGCAGAACAATAAATTTATTACTTCTCAATAATATCTGTGATATCGTACCGGCGAGTTCAAGGAGAAGGCCACGAATCATTGTACACGGTTTTGGTCGCTCGTTATGGTCCGCAATCGGTTGCCAGCGCAAGCTGGTTGAAAGGCGGTGGAAAAAAAGAAAAAGAAATCGCCCAAAGGTGTTTTTTCGAACGCGTCTCGGTTCGTTTCGTTCGACATTCGGCACGCGTCGCGGTTGCTAATCGAACTTTCGTTATCGCGGCGATCGCGATCGACACGCTTGCACGCGGGAAGAATTACGCCGCGGAGATCCGCGCGCATTATGCTCGATTACGTCGATAAAATCGCGGCTGGCGCATTAGTTTCAGTCGGTGATCGCGTGTAAGTGCTTCTGCACTTACGGCCGGCCGGAATAGGCTTCTGGAAACGCGACGTTCAAGCCTGATTCACACGACGCTGTTTCTCGCAAGTGGAAACTGAATTTTACGGGACTGCGAGAGATGGGTGTAACGCGTCAGATGGAAAGAAATTCGTTCTTCGATAGGGGGAGTTAGGTTACCTTGTTTTCAGGTTGTTGAAATGGAAATGGAGATGCAGTCAAATTGTAAACGTGCCTTAATTAAAACTTAAAATTTCCATCAGAGATGTTAAAATTAAAAAAAGACAAAAAAAAAATAGCAACGTAAGCTTTTATTTATACACTCTCAGGAGAAATCACCTGAATCTCTAAAAATAAGACTGTTTTACGTCTGTAAAGTATCCAACGAAAATTGTAATAAAGTTGGTCATTTGGGCCATTTTCAATACACGGGATAATTGTTTAAAATGACAACGTCCAGTGTTGAAATGCAATGATACACCTTATAATCCACGATTGAAAGAGTCATCCATCCAATTTCGTATTAAGAAGAGAGCAGAGTGATTTAAATGACCGTGATTTTGTCCAAAAATCGACAGAAATTAAAGCAATTAAACTGACAGAATGAAAATAAAACAAGCGATAGAAGTTACACGCTATAATTAAAAAAAAAGTGGACAAGAAAGTGCGTGTCGATTCGCAAGAATGTTACAAATATACTTGAACCGAATGGAACTGTATCTAAAATGGACGTTCGACGAAAAGACGCTTCTCATCAGTCTGACAATCAATAATAACAACGATAATAACAGTGACTTTAATCATTCGCTAATAACGAGTTGATCGGGTCGTGAAACTTAGGCGACGAGCATACTCCTTGTAACAGCGATAATTCTTGAAACGGCACGGAAGATCTCACGTGTTATAATCGCGTTCGAAATCAATGATAGAGATAACGAGGAGCCTTGCGAGAGCGTATCGGGGGCCAGATACGAAGTGCCCGCCTGTAGGTACAGCTTTATGACATCGACCGCAGTATTCTCGATCGTAATTCGCCTCTAAAGGCCGATAGAGCCCCTATGCTCTTGCCCATATTACGTCTATATTACTCTATATGCGTGCGTCTGATATCGTTTAGTGGGCTCCAGCAACGGTATTACTCCGTCGCGTGTGTGCTTTCAAACCAGAGTTCCCCCGATCTCCAGCCGGATCCTAACTCTGTTACTTTGGAATTCGGAAACGTACGTTTCGAATTTCATGCTTACTTCATTTTGAAAATTCGAACGGGCCACGGATGGTGCATCTTTGTTTCTTCGTACGTGTGATTCGTGTGTCTTTTTGACGATGTACGAAGTACGAAAGAAAAAGTTTCAGCAACGAAAGTTCTCGTAATGCAATAATTAATAGTAATTGGGGATAGTAATTGTTCGCTCCGTGTGCTGATGCTTTGTCGAATAGAGTGAACGAAATTGGAAAATATAAAATACGTGATATAGAATTTATTTGTAATGAATGTAATATAAATTACGTTTGTAAAAGTGTGATATAAACGTGATATAATATAAATAATATTATATTACATTTATACAATATAATGTAAAATTTTATTATTTATATATAAAATTGGCAATATAATATGATATAGTATATAATATATAATATTTATATAATGTAATATAATGTAATATAAAATTTTATTCTTTATATATAATATAACATAATATAGTATATAATATATAATATTTATATAATGTAATATAATATAATATATTGTATAATATATAATATTTATATAATGTAATATAATATAAAATTAATAATATAATATAATATAGTATGTAATATATAATATTTATATAATGTAATATAATATAATATATTGTATAATATATAATATTTATATAATGTAATATAATATAAAATTTTATTATTACATATAATATAATATAAAATTAATAGTATAATGTGATACAGTATATAATATTATATTACATTTATATAACAGAATATAATATAAAATTTTGTTAATTCCTTCGAGCAAAAGTACAAAAGTTTTCGTGGTATATAATGATTAACCCTGAGGACCGTGGGCTCATTCCACGTACCAATTTTGAACAGTACGTGTGTTTTGTGCAATTCAATGATCGTCACAATCAAGCTTTTCTATGGTGTGTCGGAATTAATACGACAATTGCACGATGTTACAGTTGACAATGTTCGGGCGTAATAAATTTCTCATTAACTAAAAGCTCGGGCAAACTTGATACTGCAAATGTCGAAAAGTTGATAAGGGAATGTCACGATGAAAAATACCTAGAATACACGCAGGTGTGTGCGTTGCCGATTTTTAAGGATTCTCGCGCCGTTACGGACGTGTTATATCTGGAGAATATCGCGACAGTGATGAAACAAGAAGGAAAATCGCATCTCTCGTTATTATCACGGAATAATAACCATAGAATAATTTATACGCGCGCACATGCGCGTAGAATGCCATTATACAAATTACTTATCGCAAAGCTATTAGAGAAACGGATGATATTCATCCTTTGCCTTTTCATCATGGAAATTGAGATTGAAATTTCAGCTGGCTTGAAATTTACCGTTCCCCGCCGGCCGGCGAAATATAATATTATGTTTATTTATTATAATACATAACAAAGTAAATTTAATTATAACGCGTAATGAATTGAATTAATATCACGTTTATTTATTACGTTATGTAACAACAAATAATATAAAATCATCGGCGAAAGGGCGAGATGATAAATAAATTGCGCGAGCGCGTTGTTGAACATATCTACAGGGGGGATTATTAAGTGCAGTATGAAAATTAAAGCGACGTTAACGAGAACGACGAACGTTTGTCATTAGTCTTTCGCGGATCTCTACGTAAATTCGTAACTCTCAGAATTCTTCGCTGTTAGAGTTTTCCAATTCTCGTATAAAACGTTGCGTTCTTCGAGATTCGAATGATTTTCATTTGAATGTGTTTTTATAGCTGCGTGATTATTAAAGGGATTGATGTATCACAACTGAAAATTCGAGATTCGATTGATTCTTAATTTTTCGAGAGAACCAACGAGTCGAAAGATTTGAGATTCTTACTACAACTGGAGATTTCAGATTTGAATCGTTTTTGCTAAAATGAAGAAGAATTTACTTCGTCTAGTTATTATAATTATAAGAGATATTTATTACAACGGAACATTCGAAATTAATTGTTAATTTTTCGAGGGAATTAGATTTAGGACTGGAAAGAGATTTGAGATTTATTGCAACTGAAAATTTTGAATCATTCTTACGCGAAATATATTTTCATGGCAATTACTAAAATAAAAAGAATAAAAAATGGGACTTGAGTAAAATAGTTTAAATAGACTGCGAATTTTTTATGCAAGCACGTAAAATTTTTTGACGCTTTAGTTACAAATTGTAAGAGTTACAGACTCGACCGAAAAAATTGTTACAAATGTTGTGGCGTTCTACACTTTTCATTCGGATTTTTCCATACCTCGCGTATTTTACGCAATTTAGCATTTTCACACGTTGACGCAGACAGCTGTCGTCGCCATGCGTGTTTTCGTTAAAATAGTAGAACCAAACTTATCGCGTGTCGATTCTACGTTTAACCGCTTGCGCTGGCAACTGATTGCGGACCATAACGAGTGACCAAAACCGTCGCTTTCTTTCTCAACTCGTCGGTACGATGTCGCTGGATAGAAATTATTGAGAATAAATTTATTAACTTTACTTTGCCTGTTTGGTCATTTTGACCACTCTGGTATTCATAATTTTCTATGGAAATTTTTGTACATTTATAAAAGCGTACTTTTCGACACTCTTTATGTATGAACAGACGTTTGTGTTTTTTCATTGTGTTACTAATTTCTTCTTGCACCTTGCACTTTAATTTCTTTGCCACAAATATTATACTTTGGTCGTCGGTTGGTTCCAGTGTTAAACATACTTAAAACCGAGGAAATATTGCGATTTTCGGCCAAATATTCTCGACGTGCGTGGCAAGTTAACCACGTTGCGCTGGCAACTGACTGCGGACCATAACGAGCGACCAAAACCGTATACAATAATTCGCCGCTTTCTTTCTCAACTCGTCGGTACGATATCGCTGGATAGAAATTATTGAGAAATAAATTTGTCACTTTATTTTGTTTCAAATATACTTAAAACTGAGAAAATATTGCAATCTTGGGCCAAACATTGCCATTCCAGCGCAAGAGGTTAAAAGGGAATTGAACGCTTCGAGTGTATCGTCTAGGAAAGTGAACTACTCTTCGACAGTTGTAGAAATTCTCGAAAAAAGGCATCAGCTGTCTGTTTGTCACGGTTGAATAAACGGAGGAGATAACAGACAGTGGCAAACTGTTGAGAGTACGTGGCCATTAACGGGGCAAGTAATCACGGGATCGATTAGTTCATCTAGGCAAGGAGGTAATGGCGGTTTTCTGAGAAACGGTCACGCGTCGTTAAGAAACCGTACCGGATGGAGGTCGGAGGAAGAGACTCGAGCGTAGGAGAAGCGATTACGCTATATAGAATAATTTGTTCGCCTCATTGGATAATGCCCGTCGTGGCGCCAGCCTCTGACCCGCTTATACGGTCCGTCGCTTCTCTATGAACGTCGGCTAGCAATTTACATGTAACCGCCTCGTCCGAAACTCCAAACCTTTACCCACGCTACGACAACTATCATCCTCCCCACCTTCAGAGATTCACACTTCCTTTCGTGACTTTCTCTCTTGTAAAAATTATACGCATCTTTCATTTCAAAAATTCCCCATCCTGGACGTGAAAAGGTAATGGAAAAATGAACTCTGCGCAGAACACGACGAGTATAACAGCTGTTCTTTCTCGAATAATATCTCGAAATCATAAAATTTTAATAATAATTAAATTTTGTAAATATAATTAACATTAAAAATATTAATTTAAAATTAATTCATAAAATAATACTGATTAATAAATTTATTAAATTTATAGATAGAGTAATTGGTCATGGTTTAATTTTAACTAAAAAAAATGGAAAATTTTTTTTCATTGTAAAATTAAAATTTAATTATTAATTTGATTCATTAAAATATAATATTAATAAAATTGAGAAAAAAACATATGCTTGAATAATTGATAGAGAAATTTCTTGCAGAGTTTGGAAAAATTTAGGGACGTGTTTGATCGTATCGGGGTCATTTGTTTCTTTGTTTCTTTTTGTAATTTCAGGAATGTTATTCCTTTTGTGAATTACTTGCACAGCACCAAGTTCATTTCCACTTGAGAAAGATTTGTCTGTAATTACGCGTATGCTACGATTATGGTAACACTTGACGACGAGACTACGTTACTAAAAAGTGCCATTTTATATTTAACCGTTCGGGCTCGTACGTCACGCTGCAAACTTGCCATAAATTTATACAAATCGTCTGAAAAGTCGTATAACAACGATAACAATAATAATAATAAATAAAAAAAAAATCAAGTCTTTCTTGCGCACTGATTCACCTAATTTAAAGCAAATCCAAATGGACACGCAACAGTATTGAAAACTGATTGAAAATAAATACAAGCAGACGTGCAATAGCATCGAATTCCAAACGAATTATTGCGAAATTTAATCTCCCCTCCCCCTGTCTATTTAAAACAAGCAGAAAAAGTTATTTAATTAAAAGGTCGCGGATAACTTAATTCCAATTCCCTTACATTCTGAATTCGTCGACTTTCGAACTTCGTGACTTCGCGTAAAATCAATTCGGTATCCTTGCTTGTTGCTGAAACTTAAACGAAGAAAATGAAAAAAAAAGGGTAAGAAGAAGAAGAAGAAGAAGAAAAGTAAATTAAAGTCGAACAAAATCGTGGCACTTCGATGGGAGAAAACCGCGAAAGCGTAACGTTCGAAAGTTCGTCCCCAACGACGTTTCACGCCGGGCGAAATTAATCTGATACGAAATAACGAGCAAAGTTCGAGCTTCACGGTTGACGAAGTTGCTTGATAACCAGCGCGTAAAACTTCCCTCTTCGAGGGCCTTTGGATGCAGACGGTGATCTTGGTCAATCTTCTGCGGATTGGCTCGATTACGGGCGACAGGCATACACTCTCCACGTTCTATTTCTTCGCTGATTCATCTTCTCTCTCTCTTGGTGAAAATATAATTATGATAATCAGAATCTTCGACGAGGATCGTAGTCGAGGTGAACCGCGACAGCAGCGCAATCGAAGCGCGGTGAAACGTTGAATTTATCGTCAAGCTAGATCTACAGTTTCTGAGGTCGAGGAACTTTTTGCGCCAGATTGCAACATTTTCTCAGTTTCAAGTAATGATAATTGAATCTAGCTCAGGTAAAACAGACGACAAGTTCGTTACCTCTGAATAATTTCTATCGGAGTTCTCGAAAGGAGAAGAAAGCGACGAGTTGTTGTATTCGGTCACTCGTTATGGTCCGCGAATCAGTTGCCAGCGCGTCGTTCGAGAGTTCCAGTATCGGTGATTTTTGTTGGCAATGGTATCGATGTATCGATACTGGTGTACAAACAGCTGCTCGCAAAAGTATTCGAGCAGACAGATGCACAGCACATGTTATGCAAAACATTTTGAAATTGACAGTGTAGGAAGAACCGACTGCATTGCGACTGCGTTACGGTCGAGTTTGTTGAAATTGTTCGTGTAGTATATTAATATAACAAAGGTGTAAATATTTATACCTTTATTATTATAATCGTAGTGTAATTATTGTATAATTATCTGTATTAATATGATAATTATAAATAATTGTATATAATTCTATACTTATTACTATATATTTATTAATATAATAGTTATAATATTGTATTATATTTTCATAATATAATCAATATAATGTGATTTTACGATGTAATATAATAATTATAAATAACTGTACATAATTTTATAATTATTATGTTAATAATATTATATCTATTATTATTATTATTATCGTAGTTTAAACTTAATTATTATTATTACAGTTATATTAGCGTAATAAAGGTACAAATATTTACGTATACGTACAATGCATCACAAGTATTTTACAAGCATTAAATTGTGCATATTATACATATCACGAGTATACAGTGCCACTATTAAATTACACGTGTCACAAATACATTGTACAGTGTTGCAATCTATCATTGCGCGTATTTCACGGAAAAGCGTCCCAATGTACTTCAAATTCATTTCAATTCGCAATATATATACGATTGACCCGACGTCGCCTCAACGATTTCCCGTTTTCATTCCTCCTTTCTCGTCGTTTCCTCCGGCGAGAGCCCGTATCTACCAACTGCAGTTTAGATAACGATCGAGCCATTAAGAAATAAGCTCTAGCCCCGAGAGTTATGGAAGGCGCGCGCGTTCGTCAAGATTACGTGAAATTAGAGCGATCGAGAGGGCAGAATCCTCTTCCTTTATGTGTGTGTGTGTGTGTGTGTGTGTGTGTGTGCGAGCTCACGTGGATCCGTTCGCCACCTGTCGATCCGATGCCGCACGTGCCACCAGCTGGACCTATTCCGCTTGTTACGCGCGTACACGAGTGGGCGATCCACCAGACATCTTTCCCTCTTCTTTCCTTTCTTTTCTCGTTTTTTCCCCTTCGTGCTCGCACGCGCATCTGTTGCACGCCGGGCGTGAAACGCGAACGAAAGGGCGAAATTTTCATTCGTAACTCACCGTTTTTCATCCTCAAGGGTGATTTCAACCCTCCCCGTCGGTGTGAAATTGGACGCGATGGTAGAAGACGTTAACAGTCGGTGGTTAAACTCGCCTAAGTACACAATGTTTTCGAGAAAGTGCGACGAGTAGTTTTTCAATAATCTGGCAATAAAGGGATCGTACAGCAACGAGCTTGAACTCGTCTTAACATCTGCGGTTCGCGGACCGTAACGAGCGACCGAACTATTCGCCGCTTTCTTTTCGCTTTTGAACATGTCCGTGTGACACCACTGGATGGAAATTATTGAGAAATGATAAACTTATTATTCGCTTTGTTTGAATGTACTTGAAATTGAGAAAGTGTTGCCAGTCTGGTGCCGAAAAATTCTCGACGTACGTGCCAGTTTAGGTTTGATCTCTCAGGTATCTACGAAGCAATCGGTGAATGTTTGTCGTACTTATTAATATCCAGTTTTTCTTTTTTTTAAATATAGTATACACTAGTATCTATAGTATATAGTAATATATTATAGTTTTATAAAAATATATAGTATATTTTTTAATATCTACTTTCCTTATACACAGCAATAATTAATTAAATATTACTGCGTAATTAATTTTATTACGTAAAATGTTTATGGAATAAACTGCAAATTTATTTATGTAACGTGATAATTTCATCTCTTGAAATTACGATTTTTGGCATTAATTAACAGATCAACTGTCGATCAGAAAGTTAACGACGCGCGAACCACGATCCTAACAGTTACCAACGAAATAATAAGTAAATAAAAGTAATGGAGAAATTGACAAATTAAAAAAAAAAAAAAAAGAGGACAAAGGTATTCGAGCATTTCCATTACAAAAGTGTGATGAACGCGTGAAACCGTATCGCGATTGTCGATTCTCGTCAGTTCGCGCGGCGTCTCGAATCGGCTGGCCGTCGATTATCCAGAGACAAACTAATCCCAGTTGGAATTGCGTTCGAAGAAACGTGAACCGGAGGATTCCTCTCGCTCTCTTGATCGTTCGTGCCCGGGTTGCGGTAACGGTAGCGGTCCGTGGCAGATGTTTCTAACGAGACCGCCTCCTCCTCCTCCTCCTCCTTCGATCGGTTCGAACGGATCGTTCGACGTTCACGAACATCGGCCGGGTGTTTAACCGCACCGCGGGCGAAACTTTTATGCCACCTGCCGAGACGATTTTCGATCGTCGTCGTTGGATCCACCGATCCTCCGAGAACAAAGGGAGCCAAGGTCAAGATCGTTGTCGAGCGACGATCGAAACGCGCAACTCGTTGACGCTCGATCGACGATCGCAATTCCGGGGGGGAGGGAGGGAGGGTTTCGAGCGTTCCCACGGTCGTGTCTCGATTGTTTCGCGCGGGATCCTGCTCACTGAAGCGAACTGAAACAATTAGCATTCCCCGCGGGGGTTCACGCAATTAGGGGCTACGGTTAGGTATTATTGTTCGCGCGAAATATCTGGTCGGCCGAAAAACTAACTGTGTTTCCCTCTTTTTCTTTTTCTTTCTTCTGCTTTCTCTCTTTTCGTGGGGAATCGTAATTTTATTATCGAGGTGTTTTCGATTTAGAATTGTAATTATTTGGAATTGAGTGTTTTACTTTTAACCCTTTGCATTGTTTTTGATATAAGGAAACTCTCATGTCGAGTCACACTCGATATTTCTAAATTGCCAAAAAAAAAAGGAAAATAGTTGACGAGTCATAATTTTATTATTAAATTTTTTACTTTTAACCCTTTGTACTGTTTTCGACATAAGGAAACTCTCATGTTGAGTCATACTCGATATTTCTAAATTGCCAAAAGAAAAAAAAGGAAAATAGTTGACGAATCGTGATTTTATTATTAAATTTTTTACTTTTAACCCTTTGCACTGTTTTCGACATAAGGAAACTCTCATGTTGAGTCATACTCGATATTTCTAAATTGCCAAAAGAAAAAAAAGGAAAATAGTTGACGAATCGTGATTTTATTATTAAATTTTTTACTTTTAACCCTTTGCACTGTTTTCGACATAAGGAAACTCTCATGTTGAGTCATACTCGATATTTCTAAATTGCCAAAAGAAAAAAAAGGAAAATAGTTGACGAATCGTAATTTTATTATTAAATTTTTTACTTTTAACCCTTTGCACTGTTTTCGACATAAGGGAACTCTTACGTTGAGTCACACTCGATATTTCTAAATTGCCAAAAAGAAGAAAAAGGAAAATAGTTGACGAATCGTAATTTTATTATTAAATTTTTTACTTTTAACCCTTTGTACTGTTTTCGACATAAGGAAACTCTCATGTTGAGTCATACTCGATATTTCTAAATTGCCAAAAGAAAAAAAAAGGGAAATAGTTGACGAGTCATAATTTTATTATTAAATTTTTTACTTTTAATCCTTTGCACTGTTTTCGACATAAGGAAACTCTCATGTTGAGTCATACTCGATATTTCTAAATTGCCAAAAGAAAAAAAAGGAAAATAGTTGACGAATCGTGATTTTATTATTAAATTTTTTACTTTTAACCCTTTGCACTGTTTTAGACATAAGGAAACTCTCATGTTGAGTCATACTCGATATTTCTAAATTGCCAAAAGAAAAAAAAGGAAAATAGTTGACGAATCGTAATTTTATTATTAAATTTTTTACTTTTAACCCTTTGCACTGTTTTCGACATAAGGAAACTCTCATGTTGAGTCATACTCGATATTTCTAAATTGCCAAAAGAAAAAAAAGGAAAATAGTTGACGAATCGTGATTTTATTATTAAATCTTTTACTTTTAACCCTTTGCACTGTTTTCGACATAAGGAAACTCTTATGTTGAGTCATACTCGATATTTCTAAATTGCCAAAAGAAAAAAAAGGAAAATAGTTGACGAATCGTGATTTTATTATTAAATTTTTTACTTTTAACCCTTTGCACTGTTTTCGACATAAGGAAACTCTCATGTCGAGTCACACTCGATATTTCTAAATTGCTAAAAAAAAAAAAAGGAAAATAGTTGACGAATCATAATTTTATTATCGAGTGTCTGTTTAAAATTAACTTGGAATTAAATTTTTTACTTTTAACCCTTTGCATTTTTAACCCTTTTTGACATAGGGAAACTCTTATGTTGAGTCACACTCGATATTTCTAAATTACCAATAAAAAAAAAAGAAAAATTGAAAAATAGCTTGGAGTGCAATTCTGCACTTCGAATACAAGGACTAAATGTCGAAAATTCAAGAAATCCGTATGTTTCATCACTTGATGTTAATATTCAAAGTTCGAACAGAAATCGTATAGTAGATTCAGGTTAGGTTTAAAGAGATGATTTCAGTCTTCACGACCACCAACAGTCTACGAACTAGTTACGGAGGAACATTTGTTCAGTGTTCGAGTTTCTACGATTTTCAAGAGGAAAGTACATTTACTTCAGCAAAAACGAATTCAAGATTGCGAGAGCAGAGGTCTTCAGATTTAAAATGAGACCAAGTGGACCTTTTTCTTACAAATTTATAAGAGAATGATCTGATCGTCATTGGCTCAGTTGTGCTGTTTGCTGTATATTCTACCACGAAAAAAGACGTGGAAGTTAATCCGAATTATGGATGGTTATTCAAGGTTAACTCGCGAAACATGATTTCGTTTCACTTCCGTTATTATTAATCTCGTCGAGAGTACAATTACGTCGCGACGACGAAACGAATCAGACGTTCATCGAAATCCTATTTGCGTCGCTCGGCGAAATCGCATTTCGCGGCGTAATTCACTTTGATATCATTACAGAATAATTTATCACGCGTGAACACTTGCGAACACACGCGCTACGCAACGAAATCGATGTTTACACGTTTAAACGGAGATTATTCGAAATCGCAGAACAATTGTTCGAGAATTTCTTTTAAAATCTTTCGTTCCTTGCAAAACCACCCCTGAAAAGACTATAATTCACGTTTCTCTCTCTACTTTTCAATTTTTTGTATTTTTCTTTTTTTTTTTTCTTTGTTTTAGCAAGATGTTTATGATTTATTTACTTTTGGCCAAGAATTACGACGCACTCTCTGTGGGATACGTTCCATTCTTTCGTCCGTCCTCTTTTCTTTTCCTTTCGTTACAAAGTGAAAACGCGACGGTGTAAAATTTATTGTAGCGAACCGTCGTGCTTTCTCCCCACCCTGTTTTATTCGATGTTTCGAGTACGCAACGCGAGGTTCCAATTTTTGTAACAGCATCCTGCTCTCATCGGTGAAACATCGCGCACGTGGTTACGCAGGAAGAATATTTTCCGCCATTCATGACCGCACACTTTCTCGTAAATCTCGCACATACATGTATTTCTCGTGACATTTCCCTCCACGCGTTTATTCTCGTCGAAGTTCGATCTTGAAAATTTTGGTCTCTTTCGATCGCTAAGGAAACCAGCTAATAATAATTGAAAGCGAAGAGAGTTTTCAACGTCTGCAATGAAGTGCCATTTCTTGTTCCCCAAAGTTGCAATATTCCCTCAGTTTCAAGTATATTTAAGTAAAACAAAATTTAGGCAACACAAATAACAAATTTGTTACTTCTCGGCCGTTTCTATCCAATGATGTCGTACCGACGAGTTCACAACGATAGCGAGGAATTGTTACGGTTTTTGGTCGCTCGTTATGGTCCGCAGTCAGTTGTCGACGCGAGTGGTTAACTTGCCACTCACGTCGAGAATATTTCGACCAAAAGTTGCAATATTTTCTCAGTTTCAATTATAATTTAAGTACAACCTAGGTAAAGCAGATAAATTTATTACTTCTCAATAATTTCGTACCAACGAGTTCAAAGGAAGAAGAAATCGACGAATTGTTGTATACGGTTTTTGGTCGCTCGTTATGGTCCGCAGTCAGTTGCCAGCGCAACGTTGTTAACTTGCCACTCACGTCGAGAATATTTCGACCAAAAGTTGCAATATTTTCTCAGTTTCAATTATAATTTAAGTACAACCTAGGTAAAGCAGATAAATTTATTACTTCTCAATAATTTCGTACCAACGAGTTCAAAGGAAGAAGAAATCGACGAATTGTTGTATACGGTTTTTGGTCGCTCGTTATGGTCCGCAATCAGTTGTCGGCGCTACGTTGTTAACTTGCCACTCACGTCAAGAATATTTCGACCAAAATTGCAATATTTTCTCAGTTTCAATTATAATTTAAGTACAACCTAGGTAAAGCAGATAAATTTATTATTTCTCAATAATTTCGTACCAACGAGTTCAAAGGAAGAAGAAATCGACGAATTGTTGTATACGGTTTTTGGTCGCTCGTTATGGTCCGCAATCAGTTGTCGGTGCAATGTGGTTAAAATTCACACACACACACACACACACACACACACACACACACACACACACACACACACACACACACACACACACACACACACACACACACACACACACACACACACACACACACACACACACACACACAAATGAAACATGAGTGCCTGGTTCATAATTTCGTGGAACAGACGTTGATCGTGCGCGTTTGATCTCCGAAACAGAGCCGTGAGGGGGATGATCGATAAAGAAAAGTATTCGAGACAGAAGGGAGGCGAACGAAGTGAGCGTATTTTGCGGATATTGCGTGAAGTGACCGAGATCCGAGCACCTGCCGATCGAGGTGTTACGGCGTGGGAGGTCGGCACGAGAAATAGAAGAAGATGCGAGACGCGTGTCCCGAGAGAGGGCTCGAAAGAAGAATAATCGCGTGAAATTCCTACGGTTCACTCGAGCGCATAACTTCGCGAATCTAGCTAACATCGTGCATCGCTGATGACATGTATGTATATACATGGCTGCCAGAAGAGATTATTATTGATATATATATAAAAGCTTGAAATATATTATAATATTTATATATATATATATTAAGCTAATTAATTATTTGAGAACTTTTTAGAATCAATTATTTCAGAATTTTTATATCGCGTAAATTCTTATAAAGTGATAAATAATCTTGGTGGGAAATTTATTTAAAATTTATAAGTTATATATATATATATAATTTTAGTCATACATATATTATTTAATTATATACATATTACTCAAGTAAATATATATAATTAAATATATATATATATATGTATTACGAAAAATTTAATTATACATATATACACATATATGTTATGAGTTGATGTAGGATCGTTTGCTCTATTCTTTGTAGTTTGAAAATTTACTTAAACTTTATATTATAAGTTATATATATAAAATTTTAGTTATATATTATATATTATTTAATGATATACGAAAAACTTAATTATGTGTATATATATATTACGAGTTGATAAAGGATCATTTGCTCTGTTCTTTGCATTCTGAAAATTTATTAAAAATTTATATTATAAGTTATATATATATATATATAATTTAATTATATACATATTACGAGATAAATATATTTATAATTGAATATATACATATACATATATGTGTGTATTTATTACGAAAAATTTAATTATATGTATATATATATATATATATATATATATTACGAGTTGTTATAAGATCGTTCGTTCTATTCTTTGCATTCTGAAAATTTATTCAAAATTTATATTATAAATTATATATATATATTATTCAATTATATACATATTACCACATAAATATACATATAATTAAATATATATATATATATATACATATATATTTATTACGAAAAATTTAATTATATATATATATATTATACATTACGAGTTGATATAGGATCGTTCGCTCTGTTCTTTGCATTTTGGAATGTATAATCGGGGCGAGCGTATAATTCGTTATGCTCGAAGCGTGCTAAACAGCCGCGCTTTTTCTCTCCCGGCGTGCTGCATCCCCGGCATTCCCGGAATCCGGAAAAGAAACGCATAATGATCTATGAAACGCGTTGAAGAACCGAGGGATGGAGGGGGGGGAGACGATGAAATTGCGGTCAACCGAGTCAGGGATGAAGAATGAATCGACGGAAAACAGGAACGGAGGAAGAAAGAGAACGAACGAGTCGAGGAGAGACTGGAAGAAGGGACTCGCATGCTAGGGCTGTCCCGTTTGAAGCGTCCAACTATTTATTACAGAAAAAAAAAAAAAAAAATGTTTCAATTGAAATTTGAAATCGTTGATTTGTTTCTTACGGTGATCAGCAATCTTGATTTACGTGGGCTACTGCTTCCGATGTTTCTCTCTCAGTTATGGTATCGAGTTGTAGGCGTTCGTGGTAGGAATTGTAGTATCGATTTGAAGGAAGTAGCAAATGACGGTCCTGTGGAATACGAATTTTGAATTTTGAATTTTAATTCAATGCAAACTATAGACAGTAAGTTATACATGATTGCGTGTACGTAATATTTATGTATTATACGTAAAAATGTAAAATTTCAATGAGAAAAAGAGAAAAGTTCCTTCGTTTTCGAGAAGACGAAACTTGAGAAATTTATCGAGTTGAAATTATCGACGTATGTTTTTTTATAATAAGTCTAGGAGATAATTGCACGGGACGTGTCAAATTTATGGGGGTATTTATGTTCTGTATATACGACACACGAAATAAATTTTACACAGTTGAAATAATTTTCTGTTGAGGTTCTATCTGTTTTAATTACATTCTGAAAAACGTGTATTCACATACAAATTTGCAGTTTAATAACTATTCAAATTATAAATTAAATTTCATTATAGATTGCAAAATTATTATAGATTAAATTTCATTGTAGATTAGAAAATTATTATAGATTAAATTTCATTATAGATTAGAAAATTATTATAGATTAAATTTCATTATAGATTAGAAAATTATTGTAGATTAAATTTCATTATAGATTACAAAATTATTATAGACTAAGTTTCATTATAGATTACAAAATTACTATAGATTAAATTTCATTATAGATTACGAAATTATTATAGATTAAATTTCATTATAGATTACAAAATTGTTATAGATTAAATTTCATTGTAGATTAGAAAATTATTATAGATTAAATTTCATTGTAGATTAGAAAATTATTGTAGATTAAATTTCATTATAGATTACAAAATTATTGTAGACTAAGTTTCATTATAGATTACAAAATTACTATAGATTAAATTTCATTATAGATTACAAAATTATTGTAGATTAAATTTTATTATAGATTACAAAATTATTATAGATTAAATTTCATTGTAGATTAGAAAATTATTATAGATTAAATTTCATTACGGATTAGAAAATTATTATAGATTAAATTTCATTAAAGATCAGAAAATTATTACAGATTAAATTTCATCATAGATCACAAAATTATTACAGATTAAATTTCATTATAGATTACAAAATTATTATATTAATTAAATTTCATATCAACGTTGCTTCTTTCAGAAAGAAATTTTGAAATTTTATTTATCATCGTTCAGACTACAGAATTTCGCTGAAACTGTTGAGATAATTCTTCGTTATATGCTTCCCAACTAATACATGATACGAATTGCAAAATTTCTCCAATTACTACCCTAAAATCCACTGTTTTTCTACAGAGATCCTTTTAGAAGAGAATTCCTCTCGCAAATTAAACAATTGTAAACCCAGAATCCTGCGCGTACGAGTCACGTACGTGTTCCCCCGTCTAGCTTCACGGTCGAACGTTCCTTGTGTTTCGGGAACGAAGTGCCATTAGCCCGAAGATGCGACTGTTGGGTCACGATTCGTTCGACCGAGTGGATAAACCGAGGATGGGGCGGTGGAGAGGGCGGGTGTGGATGCTTTCGGGAGAACTTTCCTCCCTTTCTTCATCTTCATCTCGTTCTAATACAGCTAATACAGCTTTTTCGTTCCGACTATCTCGGCCGTTTCTCCCTCAAAATTCTATCTGCTCGAACTCGCTGCTTGGGAAATTCGATTTCCAAGGTGGACGGTGGAGGAACGCGGTGGAAAGTTTGCTTTTGTGGCAGCTCGAAACGCGGTCGGTGGAAAGAATAAAAAGAAAAGGACGCGAGAGAGGAGGAGGAGTGGGCGCGGGAGGGGGGGAAAAAAGGAGAAGAAAAGAAATGGAAAAGGAGAAAAAAAAACAAGCTGGAGAAACCGTGTAATCCGACGATGCCTCGGTTAATGAACATCTCCGCGGCCTTCGTTCTTTATTTCATAGAAATTCATTCTCAGCTCTCGAGCTCTCCGCCGCCTGTTTCTAGCTTTCTCGCCACGCGAGCGCTTGCGTACAGATAATTCTCGAGGAATATTCGAAGGGTGAAAAAAGAGGATCTCGGTCGATCCACTTGGTATAACTCGGAATAAACAGTAGTAAAATTTACATCTATCTTGTGAAAGTATCGGTTCGTTTCTATCTGTGAAATTTCCTATCGGTTCTCGTCGGTGTCGTTCAATTTATTCGATTTTTAATTAAATCGGCGGTGTATCGATCTTTTAAACTTTCAGAGATATCTGAGAAAGAAAGGAAAGAAAATCTGATCAGTTCTTCTCAAATAATCAATTGTGGTGTTTGTTTTCTGTAGAAAAGAAAACGACGCGAGTAAGTACATTGTATAAAGTATTTGCAAACTGATATCCAGCCATTTTAAAATAAATATATATTTGGTGTGAATGTATCATAACTATATATATCAATAAATATATATATGTATATATTAAAACTCAGCCAGCGTGTGTCTTACGAATTTATAAAAAGTTCATTTCATATGGACTTTCGTGCAGAATTTTCTTTAGAGAAAATCTAGGATTTGGCAGAATTATCTAAATTTTCAATCTAATCTAAAATATTCTTCTTCAATCTAATCCAAATTTAATCTAAAATTTTCTTTATTCACACCTAATTTCTTTTTTCCTTTTTTTTCTATTCTCAAGCGTTCGTGGAAAATTTAGAAATCCCGCAGGGACGAATAACACCCGAGGAAATGTATAAAATATACAATACTTAACTTACGAATATATAAAGTACTTAAAATACTTGCAAAATACCTAAAGTGTATTGTAATACTCATTGACAAAGAATTTCTGTCTGCTCTATTCCTTTTCTTTTTTTTTTTTTTTTTTTTTCTTTTCAAAGTTCTCAATTGCTTGAGAACGAACGAGTGTTCGCGTGAAAATCGGGTAACTAGAGAAGTGTCACTGGGAAGTCAACGAAGACGTTCACGAAGCTCGGGAGGTTGGTCGTACAAAACACGAGCGAAATAATGTTCGCGGCAGTCACCGAGGCGTTCAGTTTCGAAACGGACCGGAAAGGGAGTTGAAAAAAACTGGCATTGTCCTTCCTGGTTCCCACGTCGCCGGCTCCTTTGCTCTCCTTTCTTCGCCGCGTCTCGTATCGATGTTGATGACTTCGCGGTTGATCGGCTTTCGACGATCCAGCCACGTTATCGCGTGAAAATTAAACGACATAATTAGACGCCCGAGAGCGTGAAGAATCCTGCGCGCCCCCTACCAGAAGAACCAGCCTGATTATCCTTTCTTAATTTTCGTTTCGTTTCGTTTCTTTCTTTTTTTCTTTTTTCCCCAGCGTTGCCAATCGGAAGTAAATTCTTCTTTAAAGGCCCTTCGTATCGTCGAACCGTTTTTTCTGTGTTAACTTCAAATAGAAATGCAAAATATATATTTACTTTTAGAATGAATTTAATTTGGAAGTTAAACGTTTGTTGATATCTAGCTTTTTTTCTTAAATAAATTTGATTTATATATAATATGTAGAATTTAATAATTCATATAAAATATATATAAATTTGTATATTGAAATATAAAAATATAAAGAATAAGTATAAATATATATAAAATATAAATTGCAAATATATATAAATTTGTGTATTGAAATACAAAAATGTAAAGAATAAATATAAATATATACAAAATATAAATTATAAGTATATATAAATTTGTATATTGAAATATAAAAATATAAAGAATAAGTATAAATATATATAAAATATAAATTGCAAATATATATAAATTTGTGTATTGAAATACAAAAATGTAAAGAATAAATATAAATATATACAAAATATAAATTATAAATATATATAAATTTGTATATTGAAATATAAAAATATAAAGAATAAATATAAATTACAAATATATATAAATTTGTGTGTTGAAATATAAAAATGTAAAAAATAAATATAAATATATATAAAATATAAATTATTACGTATTACATATAATTTATATAAAATTTACATAAAATTTAATAATTTATACATAAAAATGACACAGCATTGGAAACAATCGTTCGAATCGATTACGATTTCGATCGTTTCTGCAGCTGAAACGACGACGAAAGAAAAATTTCGGCGTTTAAAAAAAGAAAAAAAATATCCCTTCCTCCATTTTAAATTGCTCTCGAATTATCGAGGACGAATTACTATAAAAGCAATTGATCCGCGAAGTGTTTACGATCTGTTAAAAATTTTCCATCGCTCTCGTGAAATAGGTCGTCGCGTCACTCTGATAAATATTTTAATACGACCGATGTAAAAGCTGTAGGAAAATAACATCGAGGCGACCCAAATTTTACACACGGTCACTCGGTTGAAATGATTTCTCGCTCGTTTCCCAAACGGATTCGCGAAGAATTTATTTTATTTCACTTGATCACCGGGGAAAAAGTCCATTCTTTCGCGAAATTTTTCAATTAATGCGATCCGTTTGGTATCGCTGACGGGAGATTAGGTCGCTTTAAACCGTATTAAACCAAAAAATTTCCATCAGAAGCTGTTAAAGTGAAAGAAACGAAAAATCTCTATAACACACAATGGAACACGCAAACTTCTATTTACACGTTTTACAGAAAAATCATTTGAATGTTTAAAAGTACGCTGCTCTATGAAATATCTGGGGAAAAAAAATTATAAATTGACCACTCTGGTAGTTTCAGCGTTGAAACGAGGAACAACGACGTCTAGAAATTGATTGGTTTCGGTTTTAATAATAATTTCAATTATTTTTATCACATGTCTGTGACGTTGACGATAAATTTGCAAATGGTATCTTATTCGCGTTAATTTCTCTTGCGAAGGGAAATTTGTGTTTGTCGTAGAGCGTCTTCTCGATCATTCTCGCACGTCTTCAAAACACGTCGTTAAGAAAAATAGGTACAAAAGGACAAAGGGATCAAGAGATTCAGTTCACATTTCCAAACTATTAATCACATAAGAATTTTTATTTGAATTCCTTCTTCTCTGAATATCGCGTCCCAAATGGAAACTGTACCCTGACTACCCAAGAATTTAATATAAATAAGAATGCTCGTACCTTCGAGCTACAAGGTTCAATAATGAAATCCTTTAAATTTTCATAAAACGAAGCTACCTGAAAACTTTGCGAAAATCGATAAAAATTGGACTTTCACTCGCCGTGATCGTACGATTTGGCCGGCGACGCCAAAGTTTAATAAATATATCGTCTCCTCTCCATTTATTTGCAGCTTAAATC
This sequence comes from Tetragonisca angustula, assembly GCA_036937485.2. Classification (NCBI taxonomy): domain Eukaryota; kingdom Metazoa; phylum Arthropoda; class Insecta; order Hymenoptera; family Apidae; genus Tetragonisca; species Tetragonisca angustula. Next base: position 27,018 of record JAWNGG020000108.1, on the reverse strand, counting down.
GACAAAAATTTCCCTGCCTCTAAACGTATCCACGCTAATATGTATCCACGTTAATTGCTTTTTCGCGATTATACACGCGACCGCGCGTTATTTACGTACCAAATGAATTTCCATCCACTTTGAGTTAATTCGTATTTATCAAGGACGTTTGAGCAATGGGGAAGAAAAAAAAAAGAAGAAAAGAAGAGAAGAAAATTTTCAACAGTTTCTCTCGTATCGAATGCAAATGCAACACGTGATGAATACAAATTCTTTAAAATTTCCTACCTCGCGAATGTGTCCATTCTCAAGTGTAAAAGTGGCCAATCTTGGTCCGGGGATTTCCATCATTTCCATCATAAATTGCACATAACGTTTCGACACTTTGCAAGATGTAAACAAATTACAACACCTAACCAACGATTCAAGAAGTAAAGTTGGAAGAAATTTCTCGAGGAACACAGCACGAAAAAATGATTTTTCTTAAAATGTTCTCTTTGCTTGCCTTTCATTTTTCATTTTGCTCGCGATCTGACGCTCCGGCGTCGCAGTAGAGAGTTTCTGAAAGTTTTGAAACAGGGAGAGGAGGGAGAGGAAAAAAGAAAGATCGGCGTTCGTTGTCGAAGCGCCTCGGTACAAAGGCATTCTTGATAATTCGTGTTTGGCCGGCGTTAATTGGCAATTTGTAGGTGCGACCGCAACGCACACACATACACACACACACACCGGGGCCACACGGCTTGTGCCAGCTTGGCTGGTATCAACTGGCCTCCGGCTCAGGCACGACGACGTTTCAAAGTGACCAGGATGGTTACACGACGCCTATTTAGAGGCCATATGAATTTTCAAGCGGCCGCACGTACGTGTCATTAGAGTATCGTAACGTATAACTGGCACGTTTCGTGGATACACGCGATACTTCACTCTCCAATCCAATCAGGTCTGCGTAACGTTTTTTTTTAACTTTCTTCTGAAGACTTTTACTTGTTCTATTATTTTCTATTATTCTATTATTATTATTATCATTATATATTAGAATATATATATTCTTATAATAATATATAACATATAATAACATATGATATATAATAGTATTCTTGTAATAATGTATGATATATAATAATATTCTTATAATAATGTATAACATATAATAACATATGATATATAATAACATTCTTATAATAATATATAATATATAATAACGATATATAATAATATTCTTACAATAATATATAACATATAATAACATATGATATATAATAGTATTCTTGTAATAATGTATAACATATAATAACATATGATATATAATAATATTCTTATAATAATGTATAACATATAATAACATATGATATATAATAACATTCTTATAATAATATATAATATATAATAACGATATATAATAATATTCTTACAATAATATATAACATATAATAACATATGATATATAATAGTATTCTTGTAATAATGTATAACATATAATAATATATGATATATAATAATATTCTTATAATAATGTATAACATATAATAACATATGATATATAATAACATTCTTATAATAATACATAATATATAATAACGATATATAATAATATTCTTATAATAATATATAACATATAATAACATATGATATATAATAATATTCTTGTAATAATGTATAACATATAATAATATATGATATATAATAATATTCTTATAATAATGTATAACATATAATAACATATGATATATAATAACATTCTTATAATAATATATAATATATAATAACGATATATAATAATATTCTTATAATAATATATAACATATAATAACATATGATATATAATAATATTCTTATAATAATGTATAACATATAATATATAATGATATTCTTATAATAATATATAACATATATTATATAATGATGTTCTTATAATAATATATAACATATAATATATAATGATATTCTTATAATAATATATAACATTTCATAGTTGCACTGGCGAACAATTGATTCCTAGGTGATACAAATTCGAAATAAATGCCATTAATTTTTCCAACGAACGATTATCAGCAAAAGTAAGAAAAATAGAAAATTTTTTTTCTCCAATATCGAGTACGAGTAACATGTACAACTGCTCGCAAATATATTCGAACACACCGTGGAAAATCTTTGCGAGTGTGTGTGTCACAGGTTCTTGTTAAATCTGAATCAAATCCTGCTAAACTTCGCTTTTCGTTTTAATCCATGTATTTTGTATGTGTATGTGTGTGTGTGTGTCATCGTGTTTATTTCCAATTTAACCCCACGATTGCTTATTCACGCGTTCACGTATGTACATATAGTTCCGTTTATTATTCACGTCGTGTGCTCGCACATTACAATGAAAACTCTGTAAACTCTCCATTCGTGCTTTGGCGTGCGTTTGGAGACACTCGCTCCATGAAAAAACCTTCTTAACTTAATTCCCACAAGATTCTGACAATTTTCGAGAAAGGAAAATATCCCACCTTTGGTGGGAAATTCTTGCCGGAGAAAGATTCATTGATTCATCGATTAAAATTAATGTATCAAATGTATCAAAATTAATGCAATTAAAATAATTGAAATTAATTAATTCAGACCAAAAAAAAAAAAAAAAAAAAGAGGGAAAAGAAAATTTATTCTCGCGAAGAACTCGCCACCTTCTCAAGGCCACGACGACTCAAGGTCGCAGCACACGTACAGTCAAATTAATAGCAGGGGGGAAGGGGGGGTGGCTGCAATCTTTTTCTTTTTTCTACCGAAAAATAACAGCCATTGTACGACAGATTGTCAACGCGAGCCGATGGCGGATGGTCGAGGAGGGAAAATCGACGCTCGTGGCCTATTTAGTCGGACCCGGTAACGAATTCGCAGATTTGCCGCCGGAAATCAGTCAGCTTGTTCCCACCGGTTCGTCCCGGCCCATTGTTTTCGCGTTAACTGGCAAATGAACGACGATAAATCATTACCGGGCGAAAAATTCTCGGCGAAAGTTGCTGTCAAAAGGGTGATGCTCGAGTCGATCTGTCTTCCCTTCGATTTTCTACGATCTTGTTCGTTTCCTTCCTTCCTCACGGAAGTCGGGTACCTTTTGTAATTCGCGTTACATCGATAATTACGAATTTCGATTTTCCGATTTAATTGGTTTGATAGAATTTAAATACAATTACGTACAACTGTTCATACATTTTATCATACCGAATACATACTTATTATTACACACACATAATAAATATACATGCTTATTATTAAATACACATATTAAATATTAAATACAATTATGTATACGTTAATTTAATACAATCTAAATACAGTTACATACAGTTATATATACACTCTATCATATTCATGCTCATTATTAAGTACGCATATTAAATATTAAATACAATTATATATACATTTTATCATATTAATTATATACTTATTATTAAACACATATATTAAATATTAAATGAAATTATATATACATTAATTTAATACAATCAAAATTCAATTATATATATGTTAATTTAATACAATCTAAATACAGTTACATACAATTATATATACATTCTATCACAATAAATTCATTATTAAATACACATGCTAAACATTAAATACAATTATATATACATTTTATCGTATTAAATACATACTTATTATTAAACACACATATTAAATATTAAATCCAGTTATATATACATTAATTTACGTATCACATTCTAAATACAATTACATACAATTATACATACATTTTATCATATTGAATACGTACTTATTATTAAACATACATATTAAATGTTAAACACAATTATATATACATTAATTTACGTATCACATTCTAAATACAATTACATACAATTATATATACATTTTATCATATTAAATACATACTTATTATTAAATACGCATGTTAAATTGAAATAAAATTATCTATATTTATACATTAATTTACAAACAAAATAATAAATATTATCATTCTCGCGTTTTTTTTTTATAGATTGAAATTAAATTTTTACTTCTATTGTGTTACTGTATCGTTATGGGAAATACTGGCTCATTTAAAATTGACGTTGTTCTAGAAATCTTCACTTTAAAGGAGAATTTACACGTTCAATTTGTATAGCTGTACTTATTATTAATGCATAACGACAGTCGTGCAAAACTCCGGACAAATAAATCTGTTAATTATAAAAAAAAGAAAGAACTAAATCCGAAACTGTAAGTAATTTTTCCTTGCGATCATTATCGTTTGTAATCATAATCGTTCGAACAGTCGTCGTCCCATTGGAAGCTATCGTTCGAATAATTGAAATTCGAAACACGTATAATTACGAACCACGAAACCGCTGATTATCATTCCAATAAAAATAATCACACGCACGTTGACGATACAGCAAAGAATCGATATTTGATTTCCAGAAGTCTGTCTCTAAATTCTCTCGCGCTGATAGAAATTTCCCATTAAAAATTTCCAATTCAATTGCCGTTTCGCGTTGGTCCGGAGACACGCCGCGCCGGCGATGAAAAGGAGATCCGTGCCAGCCTCGATGAAAGATAATGAAAGGCAAACAGCGGTGAGTCTGGGAAAAAATTAGCTGGTAACGGGCGCGGCATCGAGTACAGGCCGTTAACGCGGATGATTAATTTACCGAGCAAAGACAACCCTTAATTAAGCGCTTCCGTGTCTCGGCGTGAACCGTTTCCAAGGAGGACGACCGTGCACTTCCAAGGAGGCGTCTGTCTTCGCGCGACGCGGCTGGGGACGAGCAAGTGTCCAAGTGCTCGAATTACTTTCTGTATGCACGAATTCTTCGTATAGTCTGTGGAAGTTAGATTCGAATATAAAGTGAGTGGAAGTATGACGATGACTTTTATCAGAATCGAATTTCTTTCCTTCTTTTTTGTAAAGATAACAAATGTTGTTGGAAGATTTCTACTAAAGGGAGTAGATACGAAGCTCGTACTGTAATACAATACAATACAATACAATATAATATAATATAATACAATACAATACAATACAGTACAATATATTATAATATATTATAATATACAATACAATATAACACAATATAATATAATATAATACAATACAATACAATACAATACAATACAATACAATACAATACAATACAATACAATATAATACAATATAATAGAATAGAATAGAATACAATATAATACAATACAATACAATACAACACAATAGAATAGAATAGAATACAGTATAATATAATACAGTACAATAGAATATAATAGAATAGAATACAATACAATAGAACAGAATAGAATAGAATAGAATACAATATAATATAATTTAATATAATATAATATAATATAATGTAATATAATATAATATAATATAATATAGTATAATATAATATAATACAATACAATATAATATAATATAATAGAGTAGAATAGAATACAGTATAATACAGTACAATATAATACAACAAAATACAATAAAACAGAATAGAATAGAATACAATATAATATAATACAATACAATACAGTACAATACAATACAATAGAATAGAATACATTATAATACAATACAACAGAATAAAACAGAATAGAACAGAATAGAATAGAATAGATTAGAATAGAATAGAATAGAATAGAATAGAATAGAATACAATATAATATAATGTAATGTAATATGATATAATACAATACAATACAATACAATACAATATAATATAATATAATATATAATATATAATAATATAGTATAATATAACACAATACAAAACAATAGAATAGAATAGAATAGAAAACAATATAATATAATATAATAAGAGGCAGAGAGAAATTTCTCAGGGTGATTCACTCGCCGCGAACGAAGGAAACGAGCGGCGCGCATAGTGGCGCGTAGGCGGAGGTGAAAGAGTTTTGTGAATGAAACGCGAAGCGGAAGTGAACAGGCGCGATCGTTGCTCGCCAGCTACGCCTGTAACATACAACTGTTTCGCTCGCGCATACCTGCGCAACGTTCGTGCGAAGCCTGCACACGTTGGTTGCACTGGTTGGCTACCTTTCCTCATCGACACGAGACGCGTTTTCCTGCACCCGACACACCGGACATCCGGCGCGTTCACCGGCATAATAATACGACTACCTGGCGGCTACCCGGAGCCGGGCTGCGCTCATTCTCGCGCATCTCCATTCAATCGAATTTCGTTTCGACTATCGACGAAATCGAGCCGGGAATCTCGATGAAACTTCTCTTCTCGACCCGACACTGTACGTAGTCGAACGCTACCGGTGAACGAAAGAAAGTATACATCCAGCGATTAGCTGTTGATAGTACAGGGTGGTCACTGAAAGAATAACTTTTTACAAACACACGTTCTTTTTTTTCAATCTTTTATTATCTTACTTTGAAATGTAATTAATGGATTCTTTCCCAGTGCTATGTGTGAAAAGCAACATCTCTCAAAATAAATCTTTCAACATATATGTGAATATAAGATATAAAATATATAAAATATATATATAAATATAAAATATAAAATATATAAAATATACAAAGTATATATATAAATATAAAATATAAAATATATTATATATATAAATATAAAATATACAAAGTATATATATAAAATATAAAATATAAAATATATAAAATATATAATATATATATAAATATAAAATATACAAAGTATATATATAAATATAAAATATACAAAGTATATATATAAAATATAAAATATATAAAGTATATGTATAATGTATAAAATATAAAGTGTAAAATATAAAATATTGATTATAAAATATAAAATATAAGGTATAAAATATATATAGATATAAATTACAAAGCATATATAAATTTTAAAATATGAATTTGCAAAATACAAACTATACTTGAAACGAACAACGAAAGATCAACCAGCGTGATTTTCAATTCGATCGGGGGAGGGGGAATCGATCGATTACACCGAGTGCACCGCGCTGATTACTAATTCGTTTCGATAGAAAGAAAACAGCCGCTCGGGCGAAAAACGAGGGAAACTCGGCGGCTCTCTTTGCCTCGCGTTCGTGTTGATTCTTTCAGAAAATTGTTCGGAGCTTACTCTGATCCGTCATTCGTCGGGCCGGGCGTTATCACGTGGCGTTCGCTGGCATCGGTATGCACCGATGCATTTCCCAGAAGCGCGGATTACTCGATGCATATTGATTCGATGTCAGCCATTTTACTCGCCGCGGGGGCCGAAACGAAAAAAAGGCCCCGCTAAATGGTTACGTTTTTCCATGTCGTTACGCGTTATTGTTTTCCCCCTCTCCCCCTCCCCACCCGCCAACTTTCCACGCGCCCAACTCGAATATTCGCCGGACTCGAACGCGCATGGGGAAACATTTCGCGACTTTCGCTCGAACGAGGCGGCAACGGTGATTAGAAAAATTTGGATTTTTTATAAATCCGCGTGGCGATGTTCGTTACGCGAATTTATTCCTTTTATCCCCGTGTGCACTGTAAAAATGATTTTTGACACGACGTAAAGTATTCGCGAAATGCGATGGGTCATCAGTTGACGAATGTATTGTTACTCTCAGTCGAAACAGAAAGGGGGGGGAGGGATATTTCTTGCTTTCTGCAAAACCAGTAAATAGTTGGAGTTCTTTTTAAATATACTTTAATGTGATTATACGTTTTTTTTTTAGATCAGTTACTTTGATATAATTCACTTTTCATTTATTTTAATTAAATTTTAAACATACTTTAATGTAATTATTCGGCTTTTTTTTAAATATACTTTAATACCGTCAGTTACTTTGATATAATTCACTTTTCATTTATTTTAATTAAATTTTAAACATACTTTAATGTAATTATTCGGTTTCCTAAATATACCTTAATACAATCATTTACTTTGATACAATTCACTTTATATTTATTTTAATTAAATTTTAAATGTACTTTAATATAATTTACTTTGCATTTATTTTAATACGTTTATTTTACTATTTATACTTTTTTACTTTGATGTAATTATTTGTTAAATGAAGGGTGTTGGTGCATTCTCTATTTTATTACAATTTTATTTTAATTTTTAATTTTTAAAATTTTAAAATTTTGAAGTAGAGAGTACACTAACACTCTTCACTTAACGAATAATTATATTAAAGTACATAGATAGTAAAATAAACATATTGAAACAAATATAAAGTAAACGATTGTGTCAAAGTATATTTAAGAAACCGAATAATTGCAATGAAGTATGTTTGAAATTTAAAAATTTTGAAATAGAGAATACACTAACACTCTTCACTTAACGAATAATTATATTAAAGTATATAGATAGTAAAATAAACATATTAAAACAAATATAAAGTAAATGATTGTAATAAAGTATATTTAAGAAAACGAATAATTGCAATGAAGTATGTTTGAAATTTTAAAATTTTGAAATAGAGAATACACTAACACTCTTCACTTAACGAATAATTATATTAAAGTACATAGATAGTAAAATAAACATATTGAAACAAATATAAAGTAAACGATTGTGTCAAAGTATATTTAAGAAACCGAATAATTGCAATGAAGTATGTTTGAAATTTTAAAATTTTGAAATAGAGAATACACTAACACTCTTCACTTAACGAATAATTATATTAAAGTATATAGATAGTAAAATAAACATATTAAAACAAATGTAAAGTAAATGATTGTAATAAAGTATATTTAAGAAACCGAATAATTGCAATGAAGTATGTTTGAAATTTTAAAATTTTGAAATAGAGAATACACTAACACTCTTCACTTAACGAATAATTATATTAAAGTACATAGATAGTAAAATAAACATATTGAAACAAATATAAAGTAAACGATTGTGTCAAAGTATATTTAAGAAACCGAATAATTGCAATGAAGTATGTTTGAAATTTTAAAATTTTGAAATAGAGAATACACTAACACTCTTCACTTAACGAATAATTATATTAAAGTATATAGATAGTAAAATAAACATATTAAAACAAATATAAAGTAAATGATTGTAATAAAGTATATTTAAGAAAACGAATAATTGCAATGAAGTATGTTTGAAATATTAAAATTTTGAAATAAGCTACATATTTTCCTTGGAAACGTGTCGTCGACGTGGCTTGTAGTTTCTTTTCAAAGAAACTACATTCGAAGAATTTTTAACTACCAGAACTAGTAACACTCCCAAGTCTGAAATTAATCAGTCGTTGAACAAATTCCAAATCTAAATCGCACGAAAATTTAAATTCTGCCGCGAACGAACACAACAATAAACTGTGGTGTTCATTCCCTTCAGACTCTGTAATCCCATGAAATTCCACGACTTATAAAATGTTCCATCCTGTAACGTTAAATTATCTGCTTGATCGATCAATTATTCTCGTAGACTTCGGGAAGTCTGATAATTAAAGGAGCCTCGTCGTCGAAAGAAATCGTGACTCCGTTCGCGAAACGAAGGGGAAACTTCGCCAATGAAGTTGTTCGCCAACTGCGTGGGACAGTTATTGCAAACTTGTTGATACGAGGCAACGACGATTCGCCCGACGTTCGACGAAAACGAAATTGTTTAATAACGGACGAAACTTCCGGAATGGACCGGATGATTCGCTGCGGAGTTTCCGTTGCGAATCTGCAGCGAACGCGGTCGACTCGCTCAACCGACGACATTGTGTAAAATATCATTGTTTGACAGTGGTGCCTGGAGAGAGACTGGGGGTGGGTGGGTAGGAGGAGACCCGGCCGCTTCCGGCGGCGCTGCGAAACGTCGATAATCGGCCCTGTGAAAGGGCCATCGCTCGGGAAAAACGGAAGTTCAAAATTTCGCGGCGTCAGTGGTATATTCAATTGCGCTTCGGTTGATGGAAAGATGGTTAATATTGTATTTAGGTAAAAGTGGAATGCGAATGCCGGACGTTCTTATGGTGTGACTGACGGTACGTGATAACTTACTGAATATTAGATTCTTCTTTTATGTATATAATGGTATATTTTTTTATATTTATTATATATAATATACTCTGTTATATACAATATAGTATATATATAATATAATATCTTTTAATATTTATTATATATTACATAGTATTTTTATATATATAATATAATAAATGTAATAATAATGAATTGTAATTATATACATATATATATATATATATATATAATTAGAATATAATATTCAGTAAATTATATTATTAATACAATATACATATATAATATAATATGTTTATTGTAACATATATTGTACATAATGTTAAAAGTGAAGATACTCCTTTGTTCTCGAAAAATTGCAAAATTTCCAAATGTAAAGTGTTTCGTATAACTCGTTGTACAAATATTTGAATGAAAATAGGAATGTCAATTCAGATTTACTCTATTTTATACAATGTGATATGTTTTCCGGTGCATGTCTACAATAAGTATATACATATATATAATTATCCTCATGTACAATCCTACCAACGCACAAAATAGGAATATAAATTCAGAGTTATTTCATTTTGTACAACATGATATGTTTTTCGATACGTCAACCATAAGTATATATACATGTATAATTATCTTCATCACGCGCACAAAAAGATGAGAATATAAATTCAGATTTATTTTGTTCTATACAGTATGACATATTCCCAGTTAAATATCTTTACATACACTTCTGCCAAATATTCGACTAAACTCTTTGGGGTTTGGTGGGTTTGAAATTGTCCCACATTATTTTTGACAGTTAATGGCGTGGCGGGATATCTTTTTTACCTAACAAAATTGAAATTATCATATTTTATTTAAATTTTCATTTAAATTAAATATTATTAAATTTTTAATTTAAATATTCGAGAAATATTAAATATTAATTATATTAAATGATTTAAATATTATCAGATATTAATTTTTAATTTCAATTTAAATTGAGTGAAAAATTCCGAGATCGAGCAGCGTAAAGTTTGAACTTTTTAACAAAATTTTGGCCAAGTATGTTTCAGTAACAACTGTTTAAGAAAATAATAAATACTCGGAGGAAGAAAAAAAAGATGATGCGAAAAAATTGCCGAAAAAATTGAACGAGAAACAGTCGGTTTTTGTCAAATATCGAACACGATGTCCCACGATTGAAGAGTTTACGAATTGAAACGCTGTCGAGCATTTGGATCTTTCAGTTTCGATACGTTTTTCTTTTTTCGCGCGATTGTCGAATGACTGATCCACGCTCGGACGATGACTTCTTGCGGTTGACAGTTATTTTCCAACGTGTTATTCATCGATGCGGCGATACGACTCCAAGGTGTCCAGAGGTTCCAGGGATTCCAGGGAGTCCAGGGACTCCAAAGACTCCAGGGTGTCCAGGGGATCCAGAGGTTCCAGGGAGTCCAGGGTGTTGAGGGAGTCCAAGGATCCAAAGGTTCCAGGGAGTTTGGGGGATCCAGGGACTCCAGGGTGTCCAGGGGATCCAAAGGTTCCAAGGAGTTTGGGGGATCCAGGGACTCCAGGGTGTCCAGGGGATCCAAAGGTTCCAGGGAGTTTGGGGGATCCAGGGACTCCAGGGTGTCCAGGGGATCCAGAGGTTCCAGGGAGTTTGGGGGATCCAGGGACTCCAGGGTGTCCAGGGGATCCAGAGGTTCCAGGGAGTCCAGGGTGTCCAGGGACTCCAAGGACTCCAGGGTGTCCAGGGGATCCAAAGGTTCCAAGGAGTTTGGGGGATCCAGGGACTCCAGGGTGTCCAGGGGATCTAAAGGTTCCAGGGAGTTTGGGGGATCCAGGGATTCCAGGGTGTCCAGGGGATCCAAAGGTTCCAAGGAATTTGGGGGATCCAGGGGATCCAAAGGTTCCAGGGAGTTTAGGGGATCCAGGGACTCCAGGGACTCCAGGGTGTCCAGGGGATCCAGGGAATCCAGGCGTCCGTCTGCATCCTGCTCGTTTTGCAAACTGCTCTCTTCGGTTACCTCGAAATCCAACAACGAAATCGTCGGATAAGCGTCTCGATAGGAGGGCCGTTTTCTTTTCGCGTCGAGTGACTGCTAACTACTTGTGAATTGATAGTAAAAATGTCTGAGAGCACAAGAGATGTTCTGTACGTTCGTGCGAAATTTAAAGATGCAAGAAATACCTACTAAAAATTTTGGCGAACGAAACAAATTTTTACTGAACTCCTTAACTCTCGAGGATGTTTCGTTCAATTCTCCCTTGTAGGAAGTTAATAATAAAATTAAATGTTATTAAATTTTTAAATATTTAAATATTTAGATGATATTAAATAATTTAAATATTATTAAATATTAATTCTTAATTTAAGTTAAATATTATTAAATATTACTTTTCAATTAAACGTATTTAAATGTCACTTTTTCTTCATTTTAAGGATTATTTTACGTCCAACAATTGAGACGAACGTTCTCTTTCATCATTTCGTGTTGAAAAAACAATTCCGTGCCGGTGGGGACCTTTCTTTCTCTTTAAAATTGCGCGCTTAAATTAAATGTTCGAATACTCTCGCGAGAGACTGTATACGTTCCAACATTTTCCCCTTTCTCAACAAACTGCTTTCTCGAACGTCTCGACAGATCATCGTCAAACAGTCGGGGCAGCGAAACGCGGGAACCAGACGATCATTCGATTCAGATTTCATCAATCGACGATCGACGTCGCGACGATTAATCGACCGACTGCTGTCGACATTTTCGGGAAATTATTCCGGTATAATCGTTGCGCGTGCCTACACAAAGTTAAATACCTGCCAGCGAATAGACGGCGAGAAGGGGGAGTGTATCACGCCTGTCCTCTGAAATTATTCGCGTTACTGTATTAATAGCAGCAGTCGTTCGGATCGAATTAAAATCACAGAAAATTATCTGCGTGAAAATCATTCGCGCAGGCTTTGCTGGCGAGCCTGTCCCGGTTTCGATAGCGAATCACCGCCCATATAATACGATATAACACGCGCGGATAAGTTATGTTGTTTGCGATGCTCTTCAATTTACTCGTCACGCGTGATACCGGTGTGTTGTTCGCTCGTGTCCGAACTCGGGGCCGGCTTAATCGGCGGGACGCGTCGAAATTAAAAAAAGAAAAAAAAAAAAAAAGAAATGTTGCCAATCACGCGGCATTAATAAATCTGTTTATTGTTCGAGTTATTTAATAAACAAAAGCCGAGGATTGGCGCTTCCTGCTGGCTTGCGTTCTCGCCTTTACGAACGCGTGCCAATTATCTTGTACAACGGGCACAGTGTCTCTTACTAATTTTCGGACACTGAATGTAAGTCGGAAACTGTTGTAATCTTGCAGAGAAAGAAAGAAGAATGTTGAATGTACGTGTTACGTGTATTTTAAAATTTCCAAAAAATTTTAGGTAAATTAATATAACTAAAAATATGTAAATTAATGTGTATATAAATATAACTAAAAATAGATAAACTAATATAACTAAAGATAGGTAAATTAATATGTATATAAATATAACTAGAAATAGGTAAATTAACATGTATATAAATATGACCAAAGATAGGTAAATTATTATGTACATAAATATGACTAAAGATAGGTAAATTAACATGTATATAAATATGACCAAAGATAGGTAAATTATTATGTATATAAATATGACTAAAGATAGGTAAATTAATATGTATATAAATATGACTAAAGATAGGTAAATTATTATGTACATAAATATGACTAAAAATAGGTAAATTAATATGTATATAAATATGACTCAAGATTGGTAAATTAATACGTATATAAATATAACTAAAGATAGGAAAATTAATACGTGTATAAATATAACTAAAAGTAGGTAAATTAATATGTATATAAATACAACTAAAAATATGTAAATTAATACAACTAATTTACATATATAATAATATGTAAATTAATAAAGTTTGAAAATACCTAAATTAATATACAGTCTAGTTATTACGTGTTAGAATTGAAGAGACCAATTCGCGAGACCAACTTTTCATTAGTAATTTATAATTAAATTTAAATTAGGTATCTTAGGCAATCAAATTTAAATTAGGAAATTTAGGTGTGTTTAAAACACACCGTCGTTTGTTGCGATCTTGTCATAATCAGCGCTAAAAATAATTAATTTGCAAGAGCTGCGCTCTGAAAATAGGAAAGAACGAACAAAGTTTCTCTTTCACTACGCAATACCATACTTACATCAGAACGAGAGACACGCTTCGATCGATTTTTCGTAAATAGAATCAGTCCACCTTTTAACTCGAACTTTCGATTATCATTTTTCTTTCCGAAAGTCATGAGAAAGAGAAAATGAAAAGAGAAGAGTCGAAGTGGATCGGCAATGAAATATAGATATCGACATTAAATTAGTGATCTAAAAATGGATGTCGACGATTAACTAGCCGCGGCGTGGAACACAGAGCCGTCTAATTGTTCTCTCCTGTCTTCCGACCCGCGAGATTTCCCCAGAGCGATCGACTTCCTTCATCCCGGGCGTAAAAGTTCTGTCGATAATTCCGGAACTCGTCGGACCGGAAACGGCGGGGGGGAAAAGGGTTTCGACGACGCGAAAATCTTTGGACTCAAAGCCAAATACGCTGTGACGTATTTACGAGACTGGAGACCTCCGTTCTTTCCAAAGTCCCATGAATAACCATGGTGGTCCGCGAATCGTCACCCCCCGCGATTTTTTCGCGAATTTTTAAACGTTTCTGGCATACGAGTGATTTAAATTTAAAGTGGTAAATATAAAATTTAATAAAATAGAGTGTAACATTTAACACAGTATAAAATATAATATTTTATAGTAAATATAAATATAATATTTATAATATTTGTAGTGTAAAATATATTTTATAGTAAATATAAATATAATATTTATAGTATGAAATATCTTTTATAGTAAATATAAATATAATATTTATAATATTTGTAGTGTAAAATATATTTTATAGTAAATATAAATATAATATTTATAGTGTAAAATATATTTCATAGTAAATATAATATTTATAATATTTATAGTATAAAATATATTTTACAGTAAATATAAATATAATATTTATAATATTTATAGTACAAAATATGTTTCATAGTAAATATAAAAAAACATGAAGTAAATATAAAGTATCGCAAGGAGTTGGAAAGAAGGTTTCGGGGGATGAATGAAGAGCAGGAGTACAAGGGGGTAGTTTTCTTTCACCATTTACCGACACGCCATGCTACACGTGTTTGTCTGCCGCGTGACACGTTCCGTGACTTGTGTTTAAGTTTGCATTGGTTCTATTCCGAGCAGTCACTCTCTTTCACGAGACTTCTTTTCAACTTGCAACAGTACACGTTAACACGTTGACGTTAACGTTCCTTCCTGGAAATAATTTAGAACGATTGAAGTAAAAGGAGAAAAAAAAAGAGAAAATAAACTTTTATCGCATTAGCGATAAATTTTGGAGAAATTGAACGTTCCTTTTCAAAATGTATAAATTTCTCGTAGAACATGAACCTATTATGAACGAGGACCAAGAAATGTGTGATTTATCGCAATTATATATATACAATTTTGTGCAATTTAGAAATATAATATATAATTATTGTGGGGTGAAAAATTGAGTCAATAACAAAAATTTTTGAGAATTTTTTATTGTTAAATAAAATATAAAAGCATGAAAATAAACTTGACTATCTGATTCTTTATAGTTTTAGGAAACTGGAGCTATTTTTTAACTTTTAAGACTAGGTTTCTTCCTGGCTAAGAATAATTAAAAACAGCATAGAATCAATTTTGTCATAGTCAGGAAGAATCCTAATCGTAAAATGGCTTTCCTAAAACTATAAAGAATCAGATGATCAAGTTTCATTTTCACACTTTATTTAACAATAAAAAATATTTTTGTCAAAAATTTTTATTACTGACTGAATTTTGCACCCCACTGTATATATTTAATAAAGAAATATATATTCAAAAATTGCATAAAATTGTGGAATTTAAATGAGAGCAAGTTAATTGTGATGTCAGAAAAAAGAAGTAATGCAAATTAACGTAATACGAATATAAAGTAACTGAAAAAAAATTAATCATGTTACATCCGATGCGAATCCTTAATCGGTCGATCCTGAAATTACAAAGAGCGTTCACCAATCAAACAGCATGTATAAAACGCGAGAAATTATAATTTAGGGCAGGATCTTACGCTTACAATCAGTCAAGGGATTATATGATGCACCCTACAGAAATGACATTAGCCATGCTGTTTGTCATTCATCGCTTATATATGATTCTTTTCATTAAAATTTAATTTTGTAAGGAACGTTGAACAGTTGGACTCAGGGTTAGAGAGCGAAGAAAATATTTTAAACATGGATGGAAATAATGTTATTCGTGCTGGAGCACAAACGCAATCGGATTTTTACTGGTGGAAGTTGCAATTTAGCGAAACGGAATTATTGTATACGGTAATTTTCAATATTACAGCAAAATAATCTGCTTTCGATCATCATGTCCGAGAAATTACATCGTCGGATTAATTTACATTTATTACACCGGCGCACGCACTCGAAACAATAATTCCGAATTGTGTTGCTCCCATTTCCGATGGTATTGACGTTCAAGTTTTATCCGCGCTGCCCTCTTTAAAATAATCCAGCGCGTTTAATTAATATTGCACTTGCACTTTATCAATCTGCAATCTTGATTATTAATTTATCCCTGTCCTAATACGATTAACGCGCTTTTGCACGCTTTTATAACAGCACGAGCGTAATTACGCGATTAATTAAACAAATTGAATTACAAAAATTCACGTCGGGGCCGAAACCATTTTTTTTTTAATTTCGATCGAAAGAGCGACAATGTTGCGAGCCAATTTCAACTCAAATTTCGTACCAATTTGATTTCAACAATATTCACGTTTCCGTGTCTTGACAATTTACGTTACGTTAAAAAGAAAAGGACAAAAAATTAACTTGCAAGCCCAACAATTTAAACACACGTTTCGTATAATCCCCCCTTTTTCTTTTTTTCTTCTTTTCGAATGATAGTCATCTTCTTGCACTTTGTCTTGTTAACTCCGCGAGGAGAGCCACGTTGGAATGTTCGATCATTTGTTAAAATAACGGGTAATTGGATCCACCAAAGTATAGAGCGAAGTATTTAGTATTCACCTTGCACGAAGATTGCCATTAACCTGTTTTACGAAACACCGGCTGGCATCGTTGTATATTAATCGTTAGTCGATGCGTAGAAGGAAGGCGTGCCGTTTAAAGGAGATTATTCCGGGAGGAAAGACGCGCCACTTTTAATCTGGCCATTTATTACGTTAAATGAACGTTGCCTATTTACTATGAGTAACTTCAGCGGAGGGAACTTTAGCGAGGCGGGCATTAATCATCGCGTATAACGCTGCAATTTACCTCGCGACGAAACATTTCGAATAGATATGCTCGTCCGGTAATTTTTTAACATTGTAAAGAATTTCCCGATTAGCTCTAACGTTTCCCTTTGACAGTGAATTCCTTTTTTTCTTCTGAATTGCACCAAATTACGGTTAGTTTGACATCCGTGCAACATGTGCTCCGTTATCCGAGTGTGCGATTTTGTGAAAATTGTTGTTGTTAAATAAGATCATTTTTCGAGATCGAGGTGCAAGTCTCCTGCAGGATGAATTTTTTTACAATCGTTAAATGAATTCATAAAATTGGCTTGTATTATGTATAATTCATTTATATAATAATATTGTTACATAGTACGTACGATATATATTATTATAATGTATATTGTGATATAATAACACAATTATAGTACACATGCATATTATATGGTACATATTACATTATTGTAATATATATTATGTTATTAATAATAATATAATATTATCAATATAATATTATTTATTTTATTGAAATAAAAGTTTTCGACAGGATCGAAAAATACAAAATATATAAATAAAAGTTTTCACGACCAGATAATTTTGCTCAATGTTAAATAAAAATATTATACGTTTACTAAATAAAAATAATATTATATTTAATATCGACGATTAAGATTATCCGGTCGCAGAAACGTTTATTTACATAATTTATATTTTTCTATTCTGTCGGAGACTTTTACTTGATAAAAATACAATATTTTTATTTAACATTGACGAGCAAAATTATTCTGGCCGGTGAAACGTTTATTTATACATAAAAATATTATATTTAATAAAAATATCATACTCGATATTTCTAGCAAATATTGACACGAAGTTCAACGAACAGCGCCCGAGTGTGAAAATGGACTTTCAATCAAATGTTCCAAAATACACTTGCTGACGCCGAGGCTTTTCGTCATGCAGATTCTAAAATATACCACGAAAACATCCCTTCTCCCTTCCACAATAAAAGTCCCACAAAGGCAGATGTATTTCTTTCAATACACATAGAAGTTTATTAAACACGGAACAATCTTAACCTTAAATGCAGAGATGTGAGAATTGAATGTACAAGTTTAAAAAAGAAAAAAAAGAAAATTAAACAGACGAATCTCTGTTCGTCACCAGTTATTCCAAGATTCACCGATCGCTCAAGTTCCACCATAAATCCTTTCCCTCCCTCTCTCCACGACACCACGATACCACTGAAACACACATCCACGCGAATGAGTCGGAAGAACGAAAAGTGCCGTGATGCAAGACGAGTGTTCGAATGGTAATGAAGGTAAGGGCCGGCGGCTAATTAACGGGCTGTAATTAGTACCGAGGGCCGAGATGCGTAGAATGCTTGCCCTCTGTCTGCACAATGGTCGTGCGTCATCCCTTGCGCAAGGGGGTGGTGGGTCGAATGCTTTCTCTGTCCAGCCGTCCAGACAGTGAGCGTTGGTTTGCTGGAAATTGGGTTTGAAATGAAATGGACGGATGCAGAATGCATGGTGCACTTTGTATTTCGGTCTGGCCGGCCGGTGCACCCGGTTTACCCACCCCCGCCCGTCTTTTTGATCACGAGGACGTCGCTATGCATTCCATTACTTTATGCGGCTCAAATGTTTCCTGTAATTTGCCTTTGCCGCCGCGTTCTGCCCTCCCGACCGCGTTAGCGATACCGGCTATTGTTGTCTAGTTCACCGTTAGGACGGCCAGTGTTTCCCAACCTTGCTTTGATTACAGTTCTACTTACGCGAGTGTGTGTGTGTGTGTGTGTGTGTGGGAACGGAGATTCGGTTTCGGCGTTCATCGCGTGGAAAACGAGCTCTTTCGATTGTTACACGATGGGTTTGTGGCTTGTAATTTTCGTGAATTCACGACGCATCTGAGGACACGCCGGACACGTGAATCTGAATATACGTGTGTCTTAACTAATTAAATTAAAATATAACAGTTGCGTTAATTACAATTTAAGTTGGACGAGAAACGCGAAGCTGGAAACTAAACGGAATCACTCTACTCGGAGTTACTGTCCACGTTTTACGGTATTACTGTTAAATTAAAATTCTAAGGTTGTTAATAAAATATCAAGGATCGCTATTAAATTAAAATACTACAGTTATTAATAAAATATCAGAGGTTACTATTAAATTAAAATTTTAGAGTTGTTAATAAAATATTTAATTAAATTAAAATAACAAATACCAAAAATTGCTATTGAATTAAAATTCTAAAGTTATTAATAAAATATCAAGGATCGCTATTAAATTAAAATACTACAATTATTAATAAAATATCAGAGGTTACTATTAAATTAAAATTTTAGAGTTGTTAATAAAATATTTAATTAAATTAAAATAACAAATACCAAAGATTGCTATTGAATTAAAGTTCTAAAGTTATTAATAAAATATCAAGGATCGCTATTAAATTAAAATACTACAGTTATTAATAAAATATCAGAGGTTACTATTAAACTAAAATTTTAGAGTTATTAATAAAATATTTAATTAAATTAAAATAACAAATACCAAAGATTGCTATTGAATTAAAGTTCTAAAGTTATTAATAAAATATCAAGGATTGCTATTAAATTAAAATTCTACAGTTATTAATAAAATATCAGAGGTTACTATTAAATTAAAATTTTAGAGTTATTAATAAAATATTTAATTAAATTAAAATAACAAATACCAAAAATTGCTATTGAATTAAAGTTCTAAAGTTATTAATAAAATATCAAGGATTACTATTAAATTAAAATTCTGTAGTTATTAATAAAATATCAGAGGTTACTATTAAATTAAAGTTCTAAAGTTATTAATAAAATATCAGAGGTTACTATTAAATTAAAATTTTAGAGTTATTAATAAAATATTTAATTAAATAAAAATAACAAATACCAAAAATTGCTATTAAATTAAAATTCTAAAGTTGTTAAATATCAAAGATTAAATTAAAATTTTAAAGTTATTAATAAAATATCAAGGATTACTATTAAATTAAAATTCTACAGTTATTAATAAAATATCAGAGGTTACTATTAAATTAAAGTTCTAAAGTTATTAATAAAATATCAAGGATTGCTATTAAATTAAAATTCTACAGTTATTAATAAAATATCAGAGGTTACTATTAAACTAAAATTTTAGAGTTATTAATAAAATATTTAATTAAATTAAAATAACAAATACCAAAAATTGCTATTGAATTAAAGTTCTAAAGTTATTAATAAAATATCAAGGATTACTATTAAATTAAAATTTTAGAGTTATTAATAAAATATTTAATTAAATAAAAATAACAAATACCAAAAATTGCTATTAAATTAAAATTCTAAAGTTGTTAAATATTAAAGATTAAATTAAAATTTTAAAGTTATTAATAAAATGTCAAGGATTACTATTAAATTAAAATTCTAAAGTTATTAATAAAATATCAGAGGTTACTATTAAATTAAAATTTTAGAGTTATTAATAAAATACTTAATTAAATTAAAATAACAAATACCAAAAATTGCTATTAAATTAAAATTCTAAGGTTGTTAAATATCAAGGATTACTATTAAATTAAATTAAAATAATAAACACCAATGATTACTATTAAATTAAAATTCTAAAGTTATTAATAAAAATATCAAGGATTACTACTAAATTAAAATTCTACAATTATTAATAAAAATATCAAGAAACCTTCCCAAGTAAACTTTGTCAAAATTTTCGACCTGTGACGTGAGAGAAATTCAAGAGAGGAAGAAAATAAAAACAACCCTCCCGGTTTACAGATACAATCGTTTACCTTGTTCAACAAGTAACGTCATTTGCGTGAAGAGTTTTCGTTCACGTTCACCCGTCTTACGTCTCAACGAAGCACGAGAGGAATCAGCGTCGGCTGATTTCTGATAAAAATTACGCAGGCTAGCGTAATTTCTTTTTTTCCAACGGGGATTTCCCAACGAGAGTTCGGACAACAAAATTTTTTTTCTCCGCCGCCGGATCATCCTCTGCTACCGTGCTCGGTTGCGGAGGCTCTGTTATACCACTTCCGTTATTATGTACAACTCGAATATTCCGCGCGCACGGCGAAAAAATTAATTTATGAAATCAGGTCGCCGGCTACGCGTGCTAATGAGTTTATTTCGACGATTCGGGTGACTCGCGTTTGTTAGAATGCCTCTTTGTTGTCGGAATGACCGTCGAGAAAGGGTTCGGGTAATTAGACGAATCTCTTTGCCTTTTTCTTTTTTTTTTTTTTTGTTTTTTTTTTGGAGCTGTCTTTTCCCCTCGTGCGAATTATGTTAATTGCAGCGCTCTCGTGTGGAAGCTCGATCGATTTAATGGCAAACAGGCGAACAGGAACAATGGGTATTTTTCAATCGAATAGATCATGCTTCCGGGGAGAGAATTTCAGTGGTACCTAAATAGTAGGTAATAGTTGTCGTTTATCGTTCAGTTAAAGTGCAATTTGTTGGTGTAATTACCGTTTAATTTAACACGATGTTTTACAGAATTATTTCGTAGATATGCGGGATTTAATTATCATGATTGTCATTGGGTCAAATTAGAAACTAGAAATCAGAAGCTACAGTAAAATTCAATTGAATCAATTGGATCTGTTGAATTAAAAAGTTAATTAAATTTAGTTGTTTGATTTGAATTAAATCTACATAGATGTTACAAGATATTTAATAATACGAATAGATGTATCGCGAAATTCATTATACGCAAATATTTATTGTACATATATTTGTTATTATAATATAGTAACAATTTATTTATTTAATTAACAATAATATATTTATATATTATATTTCATGCATCACATGAAATGTATTTTCAACACATCTTGAAATTTCCACGTCCGTTTCCTACAATTGCAACAGTCGCTGCTGAATGTTCCAATACATTCGCTAGTTCACTCTACATTCATCACTTTGACGAAATAAATTTACAGATTTTTCACGTGTACGTGCAATGATAAAAATGTAACTGACACAATTACGAAACATCGTGTGTATCTAACCAAGTTACGAAACGATCTCCTCGACCAACACCAAGAGGGAGGAACCCATTCCAGGAGGCATTTAAGGGAAGATCAGAGTCGAAGCCGCGTTGAGCCTTCGATTATTGTTTTACGAGTGTTAAGGATAAAGCTCGCGTGTTCAGGCCGTAGGAGGAGCTACTTTCACAACTGGAATCCTCCAGTCCCACGCTTACGCCGCCGGATTTCTGATTTATATCCCCTCGCGAGGATCGCTCCGCCAGCCATTCACCCTCCCAAACGTCTCAACGTCGAAATGCTTTTCCAGTTATCGCCCGTGTAAGTGGCTGCGCAACGTAATTTCCGTCTGAGCTGTATTTACGGGGCTGATCGTCTCGATTACCAGCCGAGCGATGCTTCAACCCTTCCTTTCAACCCGATTGATCAAAACGTCTCCCTTCGTTTTATCGCCGCGAACCCCTTGCGCTGGAGCGACGTGCCGCGCCATTTACCGCCATTTTCCTCGGCTTTATGTTCAAAACAAATTTTCAGTTCTCAGTCTTCAGTGTAAAAGAAACGACGAGTTTGTTACTCCTTGATAATTTAATACGACGAGTCTCCAAAAGGGAAAAGAAAGCGACGAATTACTTGTATACGGTTCGGTCACTCGTTATGGTCCGCAATCAGTTGCCAATGCAGTGGTTAAGGAACCAAGCTGAAGTTTCACGTTACAAATATTTTATAATTAGAGAAATTAAAGTCGATCGATGAAGTCAATTTTCAATTGAAAAGTCTGTACTGTTTATTTATTATTAAAGTAAATTATCGAGCAAATGTGAACCTCTTGCGTTGGAATGACGCACGTCGACAATTTTTCGTCCAAAAAATTGTAATATTTTCTCAGTTTCAAATATATTTAAATACTTAAATACCTAGGCAAAATAGAGTAATAAATTTATTACTTCTTAATAATTTCTATCTACAGTGATATCGTACCTAAGAATTTAGAAAGAAAACGACGAATTATTGTATACGGTTCGGTCACTCGTTATGGTCCGCAATCAGTTGCCAATGCAGTGGTTAAGGAACCAAGCTGAAGTTTGACGTTACAAATATTTTATAATTAGAGAAATTAAAGTCGATCGATGAAGTCAATTTTCAATTGAAAAGTCTGTACTGTTTATTTATTATTAAAGTAAATTATCGAGCAAATGTGACCCTCTTGCGCTGGAATGACGCACGTCGACAATTTTTCGTCCAAAAAATTGTAATATTTTCTCAGTTTCAAGTATATTTAAGTACTTAAATACCTAGGCAAAATAGAGTAATAAATTTATTACTTCTTAATAATTTCTATCTACAGTGATATCGTACCTAAAAGTTTAAAAAGAAAGCGACGAATTATTGTATACGGTTCGGTCACTCGTTATGGTCCGCGAACCAGCTGCCAGCGCAGTGGATCAACCCCCTCTCCTCTTTTATTCTTCTATGGACAGACGTCGATAATGAATGTGCTATTGATTGTCGTGGATATTAGAATTTTATTTGTTAATTAATATTATTAATATACTGGTCACGAAAATTAGCATTTCATTCGATTTTTTTCCTTCTTTTTATTAAGCAAAAACGTAAGCGAAGTAACGTCTTCTGACGTTCTTGTTTGATAAAAAAGAATCAAATGCTTCGCGTTCATTTTGAAACATCCCCTAATTCTTGCGAGCAGTGTATTATGTCGGTAGTATATATTTATATACACATTTCGCGAGGAATGATGATGCGCATTGAAATAATAAAAATTCCATTATCATTTATTAATCTTCCAACACCAATTAACATTAATTATATATGAAATTTTGGATCAATATTAGGAATTTTTTTTCATAATTCAAATTATTTCACGATTTTTATTTTTATCTATACATTATTGCCCAAATGTTGATTTTGCTTTTAAAAGAATTTCTCATATTATAAAAGATATAAATTCGGGATGACTAATTCGTTTAATTCGTGTAAATGGAGCGTCTTTTTATTTTTTATTAATTTATTAGATTTTATTAGATATTAGATGAAATTTATTTTATTATTCATTTAAACTTAATTGTGTCTGATTAATTGGTGGAATAATTTCATTTTTATCAATAGCAACTGCATTTTTAAGATATGACCATCACCATGAGGACAAATATCATTTTGATGATCTATTGTAATTACTAATTTACTATCAACATTACCTTATATTGGACAAATAATCGTTGAACGAGTATGAGGAGGATTTCCAATTAATAATTCAACTTTACAACATATCCTGGTGTGCGTTCCTGTGTTTATTCATTATATTTCAGTCACTGTCAATTATTCTCTCGGCGAAAGACATTCATTCTTGCAACTGTATTTGTTTCTTCTTCAAATTCCTTCCCCGCGACTTTCAGGCGAAAATTTTAAATCAAGTTCCTCGACTACTTGCGAAAAGTTTGTCGCCAATTTCGTTTCCTCGGATTTTCCTAGTCGTCTGAATGCTCAGACAGACATTTTCCGACCTTCGCTCTCTCGAAATTCCACAACTCGAACAGATCGCGCGGTCGCGTCAGAGATAAAGTCACCCAAGTCCCAAGACAAGTACGTTCCAGCGTCCCAAAATCAAAACCCAGCGAAACGAAATTCCTCCAGTGAAAAAAAAAAAAAACAAACTCCCCCTTCGTTCGCGCGTATTACCACCCCCTAAACGCCAAACTAAACGCGGACCCCCATTGACGATCTCGTAAAGACCGGTTTGCAGGATCGACAGGGAACGCGAACGAAAATCCACAGCGTGGATTCGGTGTGACTTGGAGCCTTGCAGGTTGGAATTTCTATTTGGCGCGCCTCTTTCCACTCCCCCCTCCCGGTGTGATCCCGATTTAGCGTAATATTTGGGACCAGTGGACGTCCCGGATGAATTCACCAGTCGTTGTCTCCGGGTTGTTTCGATATCAACTGGCCGCTCTCTGGCGATCGGCCAGCGATTCGACGATTCGTTTCGACTCTGTGTGTGTGTGTTTTTTTTCTGTTTTCCCCCTCCATCCGTTTCGTGACTCTTAAAGCGCGTGCTTATCCAGCCGCTCTCCTGGGAAAATTTTCTCCAGTCGGCCGCCGATATCGTAATTAGCGAGCGGGGATCGCCAAATCGCCGATAAAACATGGAAATATCGGTCGACCGCCACCGTTGGGGTAATCGCGATCGTGATAACGCCCAGGGTCAACGATCGTCATCGGCGTCTCTCGTTTCCTGGATTATATCCGCCGCCGCCGCCGCCGCCCCTCGAAAGTTTGCCTATCGGCGAACGTCGAGGAGCACTGTCCCACGGGGAGAGAGAGAGAGAGAGAGAGTTTAATTCGTCGATGAAAATAACCGACTACGAACCGATCGACGATAATGAGCTTCGTTTGATTAATCTCTCTTAACACGGCCGCTGCACAGAGTGGCGGTATCGGAAATGGCCGATTTATTATCTTTCGTTCGAAATCGGCGCTTTCCAAAAGAGATTCGAGTGATTTTTTTTTTTCTCTTTTCGCGAATAAAAATTTGCCTTCTTCCGTTGTATTTCGAATCTTTTTTGCTATTTTCTTCTTTTTCTTACTTTGACTTTGGAAATTTTAGTTAGTGATAAATATTTTTGTACTCGACGTTGTTCCTCTTTTTTTTTTTTTTTTTTTCTTTTGGAATGGTTAATTATTTTCGACGAAGTATGTATTTCGCGAAATAGACGAGTCCTTGTGAAATCTTGTGTCTTTGTGCTCATATGAATATTCATAGAGAAGTATAGTCGTGTCGCATAATTGTCGTGACTTGGCAGCGATTTTAGCACTTGATGTACAGTGACTGATGAAACTGTTCGAACGCTTGTAACAGAAATTGAACGATCAGTCTTAATTTATAAACGCGAATTGCTGGCAAACTACCTGTTAATATGGTTCGCCGTTAGTTTCGTCATTTCGTATCACTTTGCACGTTTAACGATCGAAACGACTCTGTTTTCACATTATTTCATTCGTAAAATAAGGTAAAACGAAATTCATTCCATTAAATGAATAAAATAAAATAAAATAAAATTTATTTCATTGTTCGTAAAATAAAATCTCTGTACAACTTGAGCATATGTTATAAAAAGAGTTGTGCCTCAACTTTTAAATGGAGGTTCCTCTCTTTTACTATAGAAAATTATACCACGTCGTATACGTTATAAATCATATAATTTCTACATTACCTATATATTTATATATTTAATTATATATAAATTGTGTATTTTTACGATTTATTATATATTTATTACACATTTTCATATCAATTACAATTCTACCATCGTGTGAAGGATATTTAGGACAATGAAATATATCAATTCCGAATTCATCTACTTTCCATTGTGTCGTAAACTCGCAGACTCAAAGCTAAATTACGTTTGTCCGATATTTAAATTCGTGAATGATGAAAGTGACGTTTCAATGAATAATTAATTGAAGGACTTAAGAAATTCAATTGTAACATCGTGTAATGTCCATAAATGATAACGAAGATATCGTGTACCATCGTTGAACAATTTAATTGCAAGGAGATCGACAATAGTAATTATAATCGAAATCTTGAGTGTTTAGAATTTAAAATTTAAATGATTCTTTTATTTCTTCCTCGTCGACAAAGGAACTGTGACATCGTAATTGCAACTTTTTACTTTGAGCGATACGTATTAAAAA